>JAVQIZ010230590.1:0-19793 GCA_036023535.2 Galaxias brevipinnis | reverse complement strand
TTTATATATATGTATATATATATATATATATATATATATATATATATATATATATATACACATTTTTTTTTGTTTTATTTTTTTATTTTATTTGTTGTTTTGTTTTATTGTTCAAGGATTAATTTCATTGATCACCCCCTTTTGTCTCCCGATAGCCTCTAAGTTAACCAAGGTCTACTCTCACTCCTCCCTCAACCTGGCAGCCACGGAGGATGAGCCAAGAAACAGTGTCATGGACCCCAACAAGAAATCACCTGGGTAACTGCATTCATGTGTTGTTGTCCACCTTTATCTTGACTCTTTCCTTTTCCGCACGTCACCCTTCTCTTTCTCCTAGTCCCATAGTAACACACACACACACACACGCGCGCACACACTAACCAAAAAAACGTTTTGTACTCATGCTTGACTGGAATTAATGGTACAATTATGCTCACAGATCAGTTCACAATTAAGAAAACAATCAATTATCACCTGTCATATAGCTCCTCAGGGCTGCAAACACAAAATCTCTCCAATTATCTCTCTCTGCCTTTCTCTCTCTCACACACACACACACACACACACACACAATACATTCTTTCTCACTTTCCCCACCCTCGAGTACAGGTTCTCACACACGCTGATATTACAGTATTCTAGCCACTCACCGGCCCTGGTCAGGCTGTTCAGTCTGACTCAAAGACTTAGGACTAATTCTAGTGCACTTACACCGTCTCAACTTCCCTACTTATCTATTTCCTCAGTAATGGTTCATATCTATCTCTATGGTTCAGTGAATGTATTTTCTCAAGGAAACTCAGACACCCTCTGCACAACTGGTTTAATATAAGCTGCAAGTATGTGTGCGGAGCGCTTCACAACAGCATTCAAAAGTGACAGATTTTTACTGGAGGATATTAGATTTCCACTTTAGTTCGATTGGCTCAAGGGCTTTCAAAGACTTGCCACATTAATTTAAACTCAACGTGCATCAAAAGCCTGTGCATATCTGATTTGTCTACCCGCAAAATAAATAATATATGCTAGAAATTGAGAGTTACATGAAGTATAACACTATTAACTTCTATGACTAACTATTATCTAATCTCTGTCACAGCCGTCCTAATTCCCCCTCAAGGCCAATGTCGCCCTGCAAGCCGGCCAATCAAACTGAAGACAAGGACCTGGAGGACGCGTTGCCGTCCTCCCTGCCTGAATATACAGGTACTGTACCCCGCAGTGGGAACAAACGGAGAACATGTGATCACATGATTTAATTTCAAGGCTAGGGGCTTTCTTGTGTATGTATTTTTGCATATAAAATACATGTATGTCAGCACTTGTGGTTTTGTTTTGTTCTGTTCTCACAGGTCCCAAGCTGTTCAAGGAGCCAAGCTTCAAGTCCAACAAGTTTATCATCCACAACGCCCTCTCTCGCTGCTGTCTGGCTGGCAAGGTCAACGAGACTCAGAAGAACAAGATCGTTGAGGTACGGTGCACATATATGTCTGGTAGGCTGCACATGATGTGCCCTACAGAAGTGATCTACACCGATTTGCAATTTTAGAGACTATTAAAAGATGAATCTGAAAATGTGCTTTGCTATGGTCACTGCGCAAATGGAGGTCTGCCTTTGCAAACATAAAGGGGAATTGTTATCAGACTCTGTCCTTATCCCTTCCTGTCCCATGTCCTCTGTTAGGAGATGGAGAAGAGTCCAGCCAACCACTTCCTGGTTCTGTTCCGTGATGTCAGCTGCCAGTTCCGGGGCGTGTACACCATGAACCCAGACTCCCAGGAGCTGACACGATTGGCCGGTGTAGGCCCACGTACTGTAAGCCCCGCCCAGGTTGAGTCCATCTACAAGTACAGCTCGGACAGGAAGCAGTTCAGCGCCATCCCCTCCAAGACCATTGGCATGAGCGTGGATGCCTTCACTATTCCCAGTCATCTGTGGCATGGCGGAGGGGGAGGGGGAGGGACAGGAGGGGCTCCTAGAAGAGCTAGTATTACCAAGAAGGCTGGCACACCCAAGTGAAGAAAAAACGTATTCACACATGTATAAGTACAGTTTCGTACATATTTGTGATTTTACGCAGATTAAGTGCTTAGGTAAACAAATATGCACACTAGGCACACCCCTATCATCTTCCACTCTTCCATCAGCAATAGTAAGCTTAGTTAATGTATTTGTCCCCCTCCCTAAGTGCATGGAAATGGTACGCTCCAACTGTCCATGTTAAGTGAGGACCATTAGACTTACTTTCACTCAGGGGGATAACCATGGTGTTTTTGTAATGACCTACCAAGTTTCTGTTAAAAGCCAAACTCCTACAGTTAATAACAGTCAAGCAAAGTCTCTTTTCTGTTTTGATAAGAAATAAACTTTTGCCTTAAATTAAGTTTTATAAAGAAAATGTACTTTACCGAAAGCAAACTGAGATGATGGAAACAGCCATAGGGCATTACTGTTTGAAGTTTATAAAGGTCTTTTGAATAAAACGGGCTAAAGGTTTATACTGTTAGCCAAACATAAGTAACAAGCAAGCCTTCATATGCCTTCTAATATCGCAACGACTTGAGGAAAGCAGGTACACACCTTTTGTTTTGTAAAGTTGGCAAACACATTGAAAAGCCTAGCACGTGTGACACTTTTTCTAAATGCTTACTTGTGCCCTCTGTGTTTGTATGTAAGCGAGAGAGAAATGTTTAGCGTTTTGATTTCAGCCGTATATCAAAGATTGTAAATATGTCTGTAAATGCCAGAACGGCTATTGAGTGCTTCTGTCACGGATTTGTACAAAGATAAGCATTACTTTGGCATGGAGATAGCTACTTAGAAATTGAATTTGACTATACAATATGTATTTCAGAATGTAAATACTGCATTGCTGGATCTATGAAGCATAACAATTGTTGAACCTCCCTATTTTAACTTCCTCTCTCCAAACGACAGATAATTTCCATTGTGCGGTAATAGGGAATATTAAGTATTAAGGGTTTGCCACACTATGAAACTGCTTCAAAGCATCATCAAAGTTTAAAGGTCACTGTGGCCCCAATTGTACAATAGTTTCAATAAAGTTGTCCTAAAGTTGACTCAAAATGTCTGAGCTGACTGATGAAAATAGACTGGCTGCTTACCGTCCTCATTGTCAGTTATTCTACCTTTTGTACAGGACAGTATGTCTTAATCTTACACGTCTCCCTCTCTCTGCTCGTTTCTCCCTCTGTCTCCTCCCTCTCTCAGCTTTCTCTTCTAACTGGCAGGGTCTCTGTACATCGTATAAAACCCTGACTGTGGCTACGTTATGTTCCTGTAGTATCCATCAACTTAACAATTTCACAGTGCAATGTTGCCAGTCACATAATCAATCATATGCCTGAGTTCTCATTCCTACATGTATAGAGCATGGTATAGGAAAAGGCCTCAAGCTAGTCTCAACGTGTGAGGCAAGAAGATATAGCTTTAGATTATATGCATGCCATTACAATAGTGCTTGAAGGTGATGCACTTCCTCTTCTAGCGTTGCAGAGAGCAACTTTTGCCTTCCACCAGCAATAAATAGTCCCTCTCTTTTTACTCTCTCAACAGTTATTTCCCACGAAATTGAAGGCAATATGGGGAATGTTTTCCTCACAAAAAGCATTTAAACCTACAAATAAACCCATGCGCCAGCAAACATGCCCTGTGATTCGGGCTGTGTGATTGCCTTTGCCGTGCCACTTGCGAAGAAAAGGGAGGCACTCCTCTGTAGTCACAACTCATCACTGTGCAAACACACTGAGCCAGTGTGCAAAAAGAATAGACAGGGGAAGAATGTCTGATCTGACAATAGGAAGGTCTGTACACTCTGTACTATTGCTCCTGTGCTGCCCCTCCCCCCTCTACTTTACCTTTACCTGTATGGGGGAAAACCTCACAGCTGAAACTATAGCTGGCTTTGTGCATGCACTCTCTCTCAGTGTTTTTAACGCTGCATCATCGTATGTGCAAGCTAAGCACAATGAAAAACCAATCTATATTTATGTTAATCTATTATATTTTGTCATTTTAAAGACTACGCTTTCCCATGCAAAAAACACCGTTCCCCGACCCCACCCCATTTTTAAAAAAGGCCATGCAGGACCCTGAGGCGACAAGTAAGAACAGAACTCCTGACAACCTGACACCTTATACAATGCCCCACCCTAAACTATCTACCATCCATGTGCCTAAGAGATACAGACAACGGTCCAATGACTTTTTTTCTTCTTCAGATAGGGTGGTTCCAAGATGTTACGTAAAGGACATCGTTTGTGGTTTTGTGATGGAAGAGCCTGTAGCATGTGACTCCATTTAGTTTCCGCCTTTTACCTGGCCCCAAAGCCACAGCGCAAACGCCCAAGGGAAAGTGTGTGTGTGTGTGTGTGTGTGTATGTATTAGAGAGAGAGAGAGAGAGAGAGAGGGAGAGGGAGAGAGGTGGGGGACAGAACAATTCCCTTGGGCGTGGAAAAGGGTCGAGAGCCTTTATATATCTCCGACCCCGTCCCATGGTCCTCAGCTCTCCAAAGGCACGCTGGGCCCCTACCACTTGCAACGACAGCAGTAGTATTTCCCTGTAAGCTAGGCGATTGTTGTTTGTAGTGATGGCTTTGGTCGGTAAACAACAATTCTCCTCCAACTCCTTTGCTGGGCTAGGCGGCCGCATGGGGACCCCCTCTGGGGGACGACTCGGGCGTTTTGGGGGGTCGATGGGTGTCGGGAGCGGTGGGGGTCTTAGTTTTAGTTCCTCGGCATACGGGAAAGGCTTTGGAGGAGGAGGCGGCGGTGGTGGAGTGAGTTACAGCGGGGTCTCCACTCGCACCCTGGGTAGTGGGATGAGCTCCGCTGGAGCCGGGAGGAGCCGTGTGGGTAGCGCAGGGGACGGATCCCTGTGGAAGGCAGCGGGTGGGGCGGGGTTCGGCTCGGGTGCGGGCGGCGGTATGGGCTCCGAGTTGGCTGGGAACGGGAAGATTCAGATGCAGTCGTTGAACGACCGTCTGGCAGTCTTCCTGGAGAAGGTGCGAGTTCTGGAGGCCTCCAACCGCGAGCTGGAGGAGAAGCTGAGGACCGTGTCAGTCAAAGATGTGGTGGCTCATGACTTCACGGTGTTCGACGCAAAGATTAATCCGCTCCTGGAGCAGGTATGAATTCCAAAATTATAACCTAAGAGGTATGTAATTATAATGTCCATGTATTTCCCTCTCCCCCCCCCTAGTAGTCTTATACGGCAGCCTGCCTCTCCACTGTGTAATTACTATGGATCATTATTATTACTGACCTTTTCTTCATTGCTGGGCAGGAAAGTGGAAACGTGCATACGCACACACAAAACACTCAGTTTAGTTTTCTCTCCACAGCTCTTGAGTCTTATGATTCAAAGCAGAGGCATTGCCCTGCAGATTGATAATGCCAGGCTAACGGCTGATGACTACAAACTAAAGTAAGTTTTCTAAACACATCTTGCATTGCATAACATTTAACGACTGCTTGTGCGCGTAAAGGCTGTGTATATAAAGCCGAACTCATCTGTTTATCTTGGCTATGCATGAAAGTACACTAAGAAAAACACTGCCAATGAAAATATAAGTGCAATAAGTTTTCCATGGCTGTTGCAACAGGTGGGAGATGGAGGTTTTAGCACGACAGACACAGGAGGGAGATGTTGGGGGACTGCGGGCTTTGCAGAGAGAATACAACCAGGCTAGTCAGGCAGCTAAGCAGGATCTGCAGGTGTTGACAGACCAGCTCACGACTGCGAAGAAAGACCACGAACAAGTGAGACAAAGACAATGGATTTAATGTTGTTCTGCGCTCTCACACTAAATGTTGTTATTGTAAGTCAGAAATGTAAAGCCGGCCTATTCTTTTGGAGCTGAAGGTGTAAGCACGTTAAGGGTCATGCAGTGCAAGCTGAATAAAACATTATGTGCTCCCTCTCTGCTTCCCCCACCTCAACGTCCCTGAACAGGAGCTGGAGACAAGGCGTGGCACCCTGTCTGGAAACATCAATGTAAATGTGCAGGCTGCCAAGAGCAATGACTTGGCCTCTGTAATGACTGACATAAGAGCAGAGTACGAAAGTGCTATGGAGCGCAACAGACAGCAGGCTGAAAACTGGTACACAAAACAGGTATGTATAATACTATACTACATACATACACACACACACACACACACACACATACACACAGATAGATAGAGCCTTTAATCAAAAGAAAGTTGTGTGGTTTAGTCTGTAAGTTTGTGTGTGTGTGTGTGTGGTTGAAAGGTGGAGATGAAGCAGGTAAAGGTGGCCCAGGAAACAGAGACAATTGTCAGTGAGACCAATGAAGTAAAAGACTTACGCAAACAAGCCTTGATTCTACAAACCCAACTAGAGGCTCTCCGCAAGGGGGTGAGTTATTCAACACGCGCACACACTCACACACCACCTCACGCATAAAACACACTGGAAAGAAAACCTTTATGACACAGACAACACGTGCATAAACTAAAAACACGTGCATTATTAAGACAAATCACGCCATGGTTGTGTTTAGTTAGATTGTCTGTATTCTCTATGTCTTTCCATTTCTCTTTCTGCAGAATCTAAACATAGAGGCAAGGATGGCAGAGTTGAAAGGCCAGTTCCAGATGCAGCTACAGCGCATGAGTCACCAGAAGGATCGGCTGGAGGCAGAGCTGTCCTCAGTCCGTCAGAGCGTGGAGAGCCAGGGCCAGGAGTACCAGAACCTGCTGAACATCAAGAGCCGCCTGGAGACGGAGATCAGGACCTACAAGCAGCTGCTTGAGGGGAGCGACGCCCCAATGTCTAGGCCCGAGGCGAGGGCTTCAGTGGGGGTGACGGTGACCAAGACGTCGGTGATGGAGGTGAAGACTGCCAGGAGTGGAGGAGCACCTGTCACGATCGTTTCAGGAGGAGGAGGAGGAGGAGGAGGAAGTGTGACGACGACAACGGTAAAAAAATCCAGCGGGACATCCTCCTCGTCAAGTGGCGGACCAGCGGCGATGTCGTCGGGAAATGCCGTGACATCATCAAGGGAAGGACCAATGGCCATAGAAACCAGCAGAACTGTAACCATTACCAGCACATCGACTGATGCCACCCGTCGCGGGGGAGCAGCCATTGCAGGCAGCGCAACAACAACAACAATAACAACACCCTCCGGAACTGTCTCTGGAGCCGCGATGACATCATCAGGAGGTGCCACTAGCACAGCAATTATACCACCAGGAGGAGGTGTTACATCTTCAGTGGAAAAATCCACAGTCATAAATACTAACCAAACCGTCACCACCACTACTAGCAGCGGTGGAAATGTTACACTCGAGGCAGGTGAGGCTCCTGTCCAAAAATCTATGATGTCATCAGGAGGGGGCGCTGGTGCCGCTAATATACCAGCAGAAGGTGGTGCCATCCAATCATTCAAGGAAATATCCACAGTCATTGAGACTCCTCATACAGTCATTACTACTGGCCTAACTGAAGATGCTCCACTTGCTGCAAGTGTCACTCAAAAGTCTATGATGTCATCGGGAAGTGCCGCTGATGCTGCTGTAACTTCATCAGGGGGTCACACTGGTGTCGCTATGATGCCACCAGGAGATGCGGCTGCTGCAGTCCATATGATGTCATCAGGAGATCCTGCTGCAGTCCATATGATGTCATCAGGAAATGCAGCTGCTGTCCATATGATGTCATCAAAAGATCCTGCTGCAGTCCATGTGATGTCATCAGGAGATCCTGCTGCAGTCCATATGATGTCATCAGGAGATGCCGAAGCTGTTCATATGATGTCGTCAGGAGATGCTGATGTAGTCCATATGATGTCATCAGGAGATCCTGCTGCAGTCCATATGATGTCATCAGGAGATCCTGCGGCTGTCCATATGATGTCATCAGGAGATCCTGTTGCTGTCCATATGATGTCATCAGGAGATGCCTCTGCTGTCCATATGATGTCATCAGGAGATCCTGCTGCAGTCCATATGATGTCATCAGGAGATGCTGCTGCAGTCCATATGATGTCATCAGGAGATCCTGCAATGGTGTCATCCAAAAGTGCTGCCAGCGCAACGGTGATGTCATCAGGGAACACCCCCATCTCTGTCACACTGTCCTCAGGAGTTCCAACCAGTGTCGCTGTCATGCCAAGTGGAGGTGCGACCGTTGCCACGGTGATGTCCTTCGCAGATGCCACTGGAGCAGCGTCCATGTCTCTGGTGGGCTCTGCCACAGGGTCATCCGTAGGAGAACCTGGGGTCATCATATCGTCTAGCAACGGCCCCACAGGGGGAAGTGGGCTGGCTGGTACAGCGCATGTGTCAATGGGAGGAGCTGAAAGGGTGGATGCTGTGTCAGCAGGTGGTGCTGCAGGTGGGACCAGATATTTGTTTGTTTTATTTTCTTACATCAGAGAAACGACCACACACTATTACACTCTATTGTGCAAACTTCAATTTGAATTTAGAGGTCACATTGTTTTTTCCTTGCACCAATTAAAGGAAGTTTTATAAAATAATTCAGTGTTCAAAAATAAAATGTACTGTGCATTGTTAATAATTGTATGATTGCCGTTACACAGAAGCATCTGTGATGTCATTAAAAGGGGACTCGGGTGCTGCAGTGATGACATCAGGAGGTGTGGCCATGTCTTCTGGAGGAGTGGCAGGGGAGGCCGTACACACAATGCAGTCCGCTGGCTTTGAAATGAGCAGCTCTGGAGGAGCTGGGATGTCGTCCGCAGGGGCTGCAGTGGACAGTGGAGCCGTGGCAAAGCCCGTTATAGGAGCTGTTACCCACGGAGGTATGGTGACGTCTAGTACCGCAGAGTGGAACTCCTCATTAAGAGTGATCTAGGATGGAGCTGAAATACTGGATGTTTTTTAATACTGCACCAAAACCTTAACTTGTGTTCTGTCGTGTCTTTGTCCTCTGCTCTGTCTCTCCTGCCAGACCCCGTCTCCAGTGAGGAACTCTCTATGAAGTGATAGCTCGCTATGCCATCCACACTGCCCCGTTCACACTCCAACCGCTTACATTTTGTACCCACTTACATTTTGCTTGCTTTTTACTTTTACTAAAACACTCCTTTGTAACATTAACACAATTACACACATACACACAATTTCAAACTTGTTAAAAGTGACACACACAATTGTGTTGTCCAATAAACTTGGGATAAAGCTTTTGTTTGTAGTTTTATTCCACCTTCATCAGGACATGTAGCTCAGACACAAAGATCAGAAAACCTCTGGTAGTTACCACTGTATATATCATCATAGCATAGGTAGTGGAATCTACATGGGAATCCTGCAAAGAGTCAACCACAGTTCTATCTAATCTTACACTCCACCGTTATAGGGTTAAAGGTTATAAAGTAGGATATTTTTAGCCAGGCAAACACAATCGGCACTAGGTTTGGATTCTGATAATTGGTGACATGGTCAAGGTTGTTTGCTGTAGGTAACTGTTGTTTCCAGGTCTCCCTGACTAATGTTTCCTTAAGAAGTTATATTATATTGCATGATAAAGAATTGCTACAGAATACATATTTGCTATATTGTTAACCAGACAAGGGGGGCTTGTTATAGGCCGATAGACAATCTGAAATGATAAACACATACACAAACAGGGACAGCTACCCAGCAACATCTTTTAAGTAAATACAGCATATAATTATTCACAATTTTCATATCGCACAATGAAGAAATACTTAGTTTTTTTAAAACACAAATTGTATTCCCAGTTTTGCTACAGACTACTACTCATATTACTGGTGAGTTTAAGACATCAAGAAAATATGAAGGGGCCTATACTGTCATTCTAGTTCATACGATGGTGGTTTTCCCACAAATAAATAAACACATATTCATTCGCTTAGTAACAATACTCTTAAAATCTGATTTAAACAATCTTGTGGATATTAAGTAGTTGTCAGATTTTCTTAATAAGGTGAGTAGCATTCCCTTGCGTTGGCGAATGTTGACTACATGGAAAAAGTACGCAGAAACGTTAAGTGAAAGCTTGTGATAATTATTATGTGCAGTTACACACCCAGAACCACTAGAGGGTGCTTGTACAATACAGGTGGGTAGAGAGACGAGGTTAAGCTAGGAAACGCCAGTTTGTGCACAAAGAGAAGACGGAAGGGAACAGCACTTTCACCTCACCACGCTCTACCTCTCTCTAATAGACTTTAACTCGCCCTGTCTTAAACTCAAGCACGTCCATCGTACTGTCTTTCTCTTCCTCTCTATCGATGAAATCCAAACTCAGTCTAGGTAAAATGAAGACATGGTGGAAGGTGGTGGTGAGGTGTCTAGGGTGTATTAGCAGGGACACCCACAGAGGCTGTGCTATTGTCGGCCTGTGTTTCCAGAGAGCCATTCACCGTGTTGTTCCAGACATTCCCGTCGCTCTGGAGATCCAGAGAAGGGATAGCCGAGCGGACAGTGCTAAGGGGCTCAGAGGAGTCGGCAGAGGGGCCAACAGGGCTGTGGGGGGTGGTCGGGGCGTCGCTGGAGGTAGAGTCAGAAGGGGGGTCGGAGAGTGTGCCCGAGAGAATGCCGGCAGGAGAAAGAGAGTGCGTGTGTGAGGAGGAGGAGTCGGGGAGTGTGTGTGAGGAGGAAGAGTCGGGGAGAGTGTGTGAGGAGGAAGAGTCAGGGAGAGTGTGTGAGGAGGAAGAGTCGGGGAGTGTGTGTGTAGGGGCCTCGGTCGGTGCGTTTGTGAGGAAGTCGACGGGTGGGTGGGTCGGAGGGTTAGAGGGGGTGTGTGTGGTCGGGTCAGATGGGGTCTCGGTGGGTGTAGGTGTGTGTGCTGGGGTGGGCTCCTGGGGATCCGAGCACACTGTCGGGCCATCAGACACGTACCACACCTCGTTGTGTCTGTTCAGCAGCTTCAGGGGACTGCAATTACACACACACACACACACACACACACACACACACACCAGTCAGTATGTGCATCAGGTTTGTAGCTAATCATTTTGCGGATCTACTGTATTCAAAATGTGCGACTCTTGCATGTGGATTAAATGTATGTATGTATGATGTGTGGATGTGTGTGTGGGTGTGTGGTTGTGTGTACGGTGTATGGCGTACCTGTCATAACCTACTCCGTAGTGGTAGGAGTGGTTGTAGTCGGCCCGGACTCGGCCCAGCTCCTTGGTGAGCAGGTGGGCGTGGAGTCTGGAGGTGACTGACAGCATCCAGCCTCCGTAGCTCCTCACGTACACGTCCATGTCGGGCATGTCTGTGAAGTACAGCTGGGGCAAAGAGACACAACGTCCGCTCAACTGAACACACCGCACTTCTTTACAAGGCATAGCACAGACAAACATAACCATCTCTCCTTGCAAGGGTAGATGTAAACACGTGAATCGTAGTGTAGAACGGAGAGAGGGAACAGGGGGAATAGAGAGGGATGTATAGACTATGGGGATAGAGTGGCAGATAGCATTGATACGCGGATGAGCCAGACCTATGTTGATTTGTAACGTGCTGAGTAAGATCAAAGCCAGTTCGTGCTTCTCAGCCTCATCCTGTATATGCAAAGGTTGTCCTTCAAGCTCTGTTCTGGGATCAGATTGCAACCACCAGATCAGATTACTATATATTCATCCGCATTGTGTTAACAAAGTGGATGGAAAATATACCGTATCTGACCTTGATTCAGGGGCAAAGCCTGAATATAAGGGTGGAGATTACCTTTTCATTGGTAGGTGTGGGGGGGCTGTCCTGATAGGCTGCAGGCAAGAGGAAGTTGAGAGTGTAAATGGCCGGTTCCCACATTCTGGTTTCCTCAGGAATCTTGACCAAAACTGGGGCCGTCATCTCCATCTGGACACCTGCGCCATACACACGCATACACACATTCTTAAAGGTTTGCCGTTCATTGGCATAGCACTCCCCCCCCCCTCCCTCCCTCCCATCTTCCCTCCCTCCCTCCCTTTCACTCTGGACATACTAGACACACACACACACACAGCCATCCTCTTACCCCCTTCGTTGGCTCCAGTGAGGTACTGGAACAGCCTCCTGAAGGCCATGGCTGCCCCTACGCCCATGAAGTAGGCCTCAGCATCCGTAGACACCCAACGAGTGGGGCTGTAGTGACGCACCTACACGACACGCAAACAAGAGTTCCATCATGTTTAGTAACTGAATGTTTCTGTGTGTGTAAGGTTTGGGTATGTGCAGGGTTTGCTCACCTCATATTCATCGGTTTTGCACACCAGCTCATACTCAAGACATTCCTTTGATTCGGTGCAAAAACTGGTATTGGAGCTGGGTCTATAAAATATATACATGAAAATTACACCAAACATCTCTTCCAAACACAATTGCAGACACATGTATATGTAAGATGCCAAGGCAATGATGTTCTTACCCAACAGCACCTTCGGCTATAACCATGATTGTCAACACCACCAAACCAATAAAGAAGGCCCTGAGAACACAGTTTAGCATTTCCACACATATTGACATATACAATGAACGTTCTCATATCTCATTCATTCATATCTCATTGCTAATTCTTTTTCATAATGGGGCTCGGATTGCTGAAAGTTTTTTCACTGCAGAGGTAAAGTGGGACACATTATCCATAGGGCGAAGGAGGGGTGGGCTAAGTTGGGTTGCTGCATCATCATGCTCTCTGTCTCCGCTGCAGCAGCAAAGGCGTTTTAAGGTCAGATGGAATCTGTACTGTCCTAATAATCTAGATATAACCCCTGGGCTCAACGGTCGAAATGAACCCAACGGCAGATTTAAACAGCCCGACTCAACTAATTAGGCTACTGCTATTTAAAGGATGGGCTTTAGCCAACGTGGCTGTTCTGGTGCGGGACACTACGAACAACTTCAATAAAGATGCAGGATATTTTGTTCCACTCCAACCAAACAGAATTTGACGGTTTGCCTTGTACGTTTCAGTGCATTTCACATTTATCACGAACAGTTATGATCCTAACAATGAACATGTAATAGTCTTATAGAAATATAAGCATAGCCCATCGCTGTTTTTAACCTACGAACGGTTTTAATCATACGCCGATAACATTTTATTAAAGAAAAAAAAAAACGATGCGCAGCAAGGGCATTTAAAATAATGCAATTATTTAAAAATACACTCGTCATCCCTGTAGGTCATTTGGAAATTGCACTGATTTGTTATTCGAGGTACATGCAAATCTATTATTTTTTCTTTCTCACTAGCCTCCAGTGTCATACTCACATTGTCCCGGTCCTGAAGTTGTCCATTCTATCCGCTTGCTCGAGAGGGAGGGAGACTGCAGCACTGCCCGTGCGTTCTGGTCCACCCTAAAGCTGTGTCGACACTGCAGACTGATTGTGCGCGAATCCTCTGAAACCGGAGCAAGAGCTGGTCCGGTAAGTGCCCGGTTTTGTGGCGGTGGGGGTTCAGTTCTAACACAAATGCTGGTGGGCGTGTGCAGCACCAAGGACAAGACTGGAGAACCCCATCAGCAGAATTCTATCATATTTTTGATTTCCTTATTTTGTGAGAATAAGCATATTATTTTTGATAGTCGACAGGATTGCATTTACTATGGTCGTGTCTCCTTCAAGATCCGGTTGACTTGGATTCCAATATAATTATTATTTTGATGATGAAGATCATAGGCATTGGTTGAAGAGGTAAGCTTGTAGTGAATTAATGGGCGCAACATTCCATCATGGTACCACTACCCTGACCACCTCTAACTTGGACAAATACAGGGAACATCCCGATATGCCTTTGTTGTAACGATTAAATCAAGTGGACAAGTAAAACGAAGGAAGTGACCCAGCTCCCATCCATTATGTCATGCATTTCAGTGTCTACTTACAGCAAGCGACCCAGTACAGTAACGACGAACAAGAGTTTTTCCCAACATCCGCTTTATTTAACAGCCCACCGAGACATTACACACTTATCAGTAGCAAGTTAAACAAAACCAGCCGACCTGCCCGGTGCTTCTATTTAGGAACATCCCTAGTGAACTGTGAACGCCCAACTAGGCATTTACGCAGCAGTTCCTTCATAAACCCTGCACAGGCCTTGTGCATGCAAATCAGTCTATGGTTGAAACTCATTCTTTCCTTTATTTCAAAAAAGTTTACTCAACAAGGGACTTTAAAAAAAACTGAAGGGAAGGCTTGATACCCACCTCCATGAATTCCAATTGTATGCTTAGGTCTAGTTCAACAACAAAGAAATGAAGGAAGAACAACTGGGAATCAACCTGCATGTGAAGCTGTCTTTGCAGGACCATGTCTATAACAGCTCTATGCACTGCTTATGAAGGTCCTAATGGCATCACTCTGCAAACCCACATACAATTTTAAGAGCCGTCTTTCCCTGTAAAACATTATTTACAAACTTATGTCCATCCTGTTGCACACATTGGACTCTCTAAACAGATTAATCACTGGAATAAAATAATGTGAACGCCAAATGTAAAACCAAAAGCCGACAACTGCAAACATCAACGTAGGTTAGTCCTGTAAAGCCAAAGGTGGCTACCCCGTGGGAATAAATGGTCACAAAACAAAATGTCAGGGCTGTGGGCCACGCTGTCGCATCATCACGTGAACTTTGAGTGACACTGCAGCTCATCAACGGAAGGGTCAAAGTTCAAATCCTTGACTGAGTCCAAACATTTTGGGACTCAATTCACAGACATGGAAGTGACCTCTGAACCCTGTACAGTCCTGTAGTGTACAGCAGTGGTCCTTGGTTACAGGCCCGAAGGAACTCTTGATGAATACAAAAGTCCCGTCATACCGAAATATATCAGATATATTTCAATATATAATTTAATTAAAATATATTGAAATACACATTCTTTACAAAATATACTTCAACATAGCCATACATGTAAAATAGGTTGAAAATTTACAGTTACTGTGGAGTCATCATAAGATTAAGGTGGACCATTTGGGCTGCATTTGACTTCTCAATGGTGGAAAATAAAATCAACACCAGTTGCTGTTGATTCCATAGACAAAGTGATTAGCCTACTACCTGAGTATGTGGGTTATTTCTGTGACCACACTCAGGAACAATCCTCCCTCTCATATACATTGCACACACTCACTCACTCACTCCACACACAAAAAAATTATACAGCTCTGTAGCCTGCAGAATAACAACTTAAATAGCCAAGATAAATAGACTGAAGCGAATATCTGGAATCAAACAAATTCAGTTTCAGAAAAATATGACCATCTTTGGAGTGAAAGGAGACAACGCGTGAGAAACAGAGAGAAACAGAGCGGAGAGAGAGTCAAAGACAGAGCTAGGGAGACCAAAAAGAAGAGACAGATAATTACCGCTCCTTCTATTCACTCCTAGAATTATATTCATCTTTTTTTGTGTAGGGAGGAGCCCCTCTCTCCCTGGAATGAACCATTTATTCTCTGGATGGGGGGGAGTCCAGGTGATGGAGAAGGTCCAGCAAGTCTTTTTGCATAGTCAAGACAGTGGGAAAGTTAGCAGAGGCCACTGGTGGGTTTTCAGATCACACAGAGCGTGAGGCCTTGGTCCGTTAACAGCCTGGCTCCTGGGTGTCCAGTCCTCTGCTCCCATACCTCCCCTGTGGCTTTACAAGGTGGACTCTCTCTGGCGCTCCCGACCGTTGGAGGTCTTTTTGACTTTGGAGATCCCCTCCAACACACCAGACTCTGTCATCCTGAGGGGGAAACAAACAGAGATGATGGGGTATTGTTTGAAACACCGAGCACGACACCTATCATAGAATTCAAATGATTGCCACGTTATAAAACCTACTCCCACACACAATCACACACACACACACACTTACACTTCGTCCATCTCTACATCCTCCTCGTCCAAGGGCAACTGCAGGTACGGGTTGTTGGATGCGGGGCGGAACTTGTAGCCCGTCAACACAAAGAAGATCAGAGTGGACGCCTCCACCAGGAACTACCGAGTGGAGGAGCGGGGCGGAGACAGAGCACAAAGAGACGGGACGAGAAGGAGATGAGTGATGAAAGAGTAAGACAATGGAGACAAGGAACGGCCATTTTAAACAGGACAGACTAAACAAAACGCATGCATGGACTAATCCTTACCTCATAGCACCACTGCCACTGGAAGGGCACAGTCACTTTCAGCAGGATAGCTATTATCCTGGTGAAGTAGATGTAGCACACGATCTGGAGAAAGGGAGAGGAAAGTGAAAGGGCCCAAATCGATACACAATCAAACATAAACAAACAAAATGTTGAAATATTTTTTTTTCTACAACAGGGTGACTGCGTGCTGGTATGATGGACACTTACCATGACATAGTAATGTCTGAATAGTTTGAGCTTCTCAAGGTTCATAGCCGCTACAGGAGAAACCACGCAAAAGCCGTTAAATAATAAACCCAAAGATAAATAGACTATGGAGAACACTTTCCAACAATCATTTAATTCTGGGACAAGGAGTCCACTCCCTAAAAATGTTCCCTACATGCAACAATAATATAAACTGTATTGTCTTTCACCTTTTCCATCAGTGCTGGACGCCTCTTGCAGGTGGCGGATGGACCTGGAAACATAAACAAAAACAAGAAATGAGTGACAAACAATTCACAAAACATTAATACCCATACATACATACATACATCCTGAAATTACCTAATGGCTGCCTTTTTACCCCCCCCACACACACACACACACACACTGACCAGACGACAGGAAACAGGATAGCTCCGCAACAGATGAGGTCCACCAGAAAGAGGATCTCCTTCCAGAGTGCGTACTCACTGGAGCCCTCCTCTGTCGATTCAATGATGATGTAGGCTACGTTAGCCAGCACCTTAAGGAGATGACAGGGGGGACTGTTTGTCATTGAAACTGATAGTTTGAGTCAACCCACTTCCAAAATCGAGGCGACCGACCACGCACGCACGCACGCACCTGCAGTGGGATGACAATGATGAAGATCTTCTTCTCCTTGTCAGACAGGATGTATTTGACAAAGGCCCAGCCAGTACCAATCAATGCCAGAGTGATGAACAGGAGCGCACCCTTGAGCCTGGAGAGTACAGACACACACGCACACAACCGAAAGTGAAGTTCCAATCAAGTATGCTCACCTTTCCAACGGACAAACACATAAGTCACCCAGACTTACAGGTGTGTGATGTAATACATGACTGCCCAGCCTTCAATTGGATGTCCTTCTGTGTTGATGAAGTGAAAATTGATCTGAAGACAAGACCAAAAGAAAAAGAAAAGAAGTTGGAAAGCAGAAAGAAATTATGAATCTGTTGGAGTCTACAAGATGCATGACATTTTAGACAGTTGATGGCAATCTAGTGTCAGTCGGTTACCCCTTTATAAATAGATAAAATATAAAAATGTAAAGATTAGAAAGGTATTGTGAGTCATGAGACATAGGACAAATATATTATTCTGACACCACAAAGGTCAAAATTTAACATCGCAAAAAAGTGTACCATGGGGTCTACATTCTAGCAGGCAAACAGTTGCCTAACAATCGTGGGATAGATATTTAACAAAGGTCAATTCATGGAGTGGTTTATTGATCTATTCAAACCACACGTCATGTACCTACTGGTTGCTGTGTAAAACCTAGACTGTGCATCATGAGCTCATTGCTGTGACAGCCAAAGGATAGAGCTGAGAATGCTGACATCACAAAATTGTTCAAGACGTCACTACCTGATCTGACTGACCTACACCACAATGCATCATCGTGGATCTTTTTTTGCTAGTTATCTCCACCGCTTCTTCCCTTAAATCAGGTAGGTCAGTCCAACCAGGTAGCGACACCGGCTTGTCTTAGTAGTGCAACACAAAAGCTACGTGTAGGTGTACTCACGCTATGGAAGACCAGAGAGATGGATTTGGTGAATACCAGGGCTGCCATAAGCCAGTGGATCTTAAACACACTGTATCTGATTAAAAGAAAACGAAAACCACGTAGTTCATTTATCACGCATTGTGCATGACATGTTTTTTGTGTTCTGTGGGATATGTGTGTGGTGCAGCTCAATGAGCCCAGCTTGTACCTGTGCTTCATGAGAGTATAGACCCAGACTATGGCAGCAGCAAAGAAGATCCCCGCCATGCCAATGTACAGGCGGGGAAGGGGAATCTCTGCTGCTGACAGGAAGCCACCTAGGTTCCTCTCTGTTACCTCAACCTGCAGGTTACACACACACACACACACACTTAAATAAAGGACAAAAAGCAATGTGGCAAACACAGTAAGTAGAAAGATTTACGCAGACAACAAACTCACAAACAATATCTACGTACACTCAGAGAGTAGGGCAGGTTGGAAGGAGGCTCCATGTTTTTACAGTAGTGGAAGTTGAAGTTATAAAGACCCTGTGCTCGTAAGCCAAACGTCATCTGGAACTGTGGGTGACAGAAAAGACATCGTCCCATAGTTAACACTGTATATATATATACTGTATATATACAAACAGCCAAGCGTGGTTAGATGTCGTGCGAGGGGAGGGTTAGTGCAAGCATACTCACGCTGAAACTGTACGAGCCATTGATTTTTTCCAAGTCCAAAATCAGCTTTCCATTGTTTTCCAACTGAGAGCACACAAAAGACCATATTCAACAACAGGCTTAACAAATGTTTAGGCACCTCTAAGTACACCAGAACACCAACTCACGTCATCTAGTAACATGCTCACCTGGTGAGGGGTTAGATCGTCTTTCTGAGGCGTTTTATCTTTGCTATCTACTGGTTGGACCCCGTCTGTATCAGTTTTATCATTAGCTGGTTTCTCCTCTGGGACATCGTCCCTCCTCCTTCTGGTACCTGAGGAAACAAAGGCCATCAAAACATTACGCCTAAATAAAACAGACGAGATTAAATAAAGATGTGCACAAATAAACAATTTGACCTGCCTTAGATGAATGTAACGGCAAACCTTAAGCGGTATAACAAACATTCACTTAAGAAAATAAATGGAAGAAGTCGATATAGAGCATTTACTATTTCACATTTCCCATGGTCAGTTTACTGTTTAAAACGCACCAATGGAACAGTATATTCTTATTTTTACTGGAGGTTGCATCTCAATTAGATAATAACATAGTGGTAAAGGTCTACAGCGAAAAAGCTGTTAGTTGAGAGTTGGACATACCTTTGCTACCCTCAGGTTTTAGTTTTGCTTTAAGAACGTTGTCCTGATCACCAAATGATCTCACGACGACACTATTTACAAGTAAAAGTTTAAGTATACAAACCATGTAGTAGTTCAAAAGCTAAGATACATTTGTTAACTTTATGCTGTACAAGACTAACAAATGCACACAAACACACCTGAGGTTCTTCACATCAATTGTGAAGAGGGTCATAGGCTCACTATTAGTTGCCTTTGAAAGAAGAGGACATGTATCGGTTTCCTCCGCCTACAGGACAGTAAAAAAAATGCAAAGCTATCACAAGAATATCATTACAACACCTAAAACAAATGCCTTTGAATGATAAATGATCTGCTGCCTGTGAATGCATATATAAAACATAACACAAGTCTGATACATATATTTATAATATTCCTGGCATCAGTCCTTCACACACCATTAAACCACTGTGAAATCTATTAAAGGGGACCTATTATGAGTTTTGGGGTTTTCCCTTTCCTTTAGTATGTTATATAGCTTTTGTGCATGTAAAAGGTCTGAAAAGTTACAAAGCCCATAGTCCACGCCAAAGGGAGCTACTCTCTCTCACAGAAAACACAGCTCCTGAACTGCCTGAAACGCCTCGTTTGTAGTCCG
>JAVQIZ010230560.1:0-15369 GCA_036023535.2 Galaxias brevipinnis | reverse complement strand
TATTGTTTAGTGGCCAATAACTTTATAGAGATGAAAATGAAGCTGAAATTCTTTTGAAGAGATGTTTATTAGTGATATTGAGATACACAAGTAATGCATTTTAGTAGAATGTGCATTTTAATTTTGCATATTTAGTAATTGCTCTGCACACTTGCGTGCAGGCTGGTTTTTTTGTTGGACTCTCTTCTAAGGACAGAGCTGTGCTATTCCTGGATCTGGATGCAGCCTGAGATGTCTTCACTCGACGTGTTGGACTTCCATGGCCACCTCTTCCCAGGAGGGTGGTAGAACCTAGGAAGATTTCCCTTGGTTTCTTGAGGATTTCCCCCTTTTTTAAATTATTTCATCTGAGATCTCAGAGTATTTTTTTTGGGTCAGGCCTGACAAATATAAAACAAAATTGATGCATCAAACAAAAACCTAAATGAACAGTTTAACTGCCTTTGAACACTAAATGTGAAATACTTGAACACAATGTGCATTTAACTGGAAAGGACAGTGGTAAATAAGTGCAGTTGTCAAAACTTAAAGGTACAGTACTGAAATTTAACAATGATGGTTAGCTGAAGTTATAACTGAATTAATTGAACCAAGTGAACCATTGTATTTTGTTTTCCGTGTGATTTGTTCATGTCCATGTTTTTTGGGACAATTTAAAGGGCACATCATCTAATGACATTTATTAAAGGTACAACCTGTTAAGGTTCACATATTTCAAAATACACTCTATTCTTGTTGCCTAAGCCTTTGTCGGTGTCTCTTATTGTGGTTGGAGGTTTTATTTACTCAATGCAGAGTTGTCACTGCCAATCTCCTTACGAATCTTAAGATATTGAAACCCTAATTGTTAGATATAGATACCTTTTTGGAACTCCTTGATAACAGACTGATATAGGTTTAGACATTCCTGCTCAGTTCAGGCAATTAAAGGGTTACAGACTATTTCTGTCTTCTGCCGCTGTTTTCACCCGTAGCAACCATTGTCCGAACCAGGTTTACAGAGGCATGGATGCTTCTTGATTAGGGCTTCGGCAACATCACTGAAGTTAGCATCTGTTGGGTAGGCTTTGTACTTGAATATCTCTTTGGATACCTTTCCCAGAATATCTGACTTTGACTCTGTGTCAACGTTGTCATGTTTGACCCATGCATCGCATTTCCCATTTCTAACTGCAGTTGAGAGTCATAGGATACTGTTGGTATCGTAAACTCTCTTTGCCACATCTGAATTCTTGTAGAGACAGCTGGATGGTGTGGACAGGAGTTCTGTCATCTGATTGAGTAGACATACTCCCTAAATCATCACTGACTGAGATTAAATCCTTAGCTGCAATCATCAGTTTAGCTCATTATCAATCATTAGCTTGCTGGTGTCATCAGGATTCAGAAGAACTCGCAACTTGACTGGTATTTTTGCTGTCAGTCCATTCTAGAAAAAACAAGAATGAAAACAGTAGTATTAGTTGTAGTACAAGTTTGCCCACAATTTATATCTAATCCATATTCACAAATTCATTGCTTCGCAACACTTTAGAAAATGCCCAGTATTTGTGTAAGTGTATTTGTGTAACTACACTTAAGGCCTTTGTTATTTTAAGTTTAATTAGGTGGCTGGCGCATTGTTTTTTCACCTTAATTTTCATTTTTTTTTTGCAAAAGCTAAAAAATATGCTGTTAATGTATTGCCCAGGTGTATCAAATACTGTACTTTAAATCATCTGGCTATTTTATCAGACTTTAATTAGATCAGGAGAGATTAAAGGTTAAGGGCACATTCGTAGAAAAGAGTTCACTCTTAAATAAAACAAAAGCAAGTTCCCAAAAATGTGAACATTTCTCCAAGATTTCCAACCCCACACCCGTACATACACAACTATACACAATAACTGCAATCATTGTCTTAATTTAATATTTACAAAACATTTTTAAGGATATTTAAAACGGCAAAAAATTACTTACAATTTCATGTATAATTGTTATTGCCTGGTAAATTTAACTTAGATTACATTGGGTGGATAACTTCTTGATATTTGTTTTTAAGTTATTTAAGTCACATTGCATAATGCGCTTTTCACTATATTAATAATACAACGGAAATTCTTGAAATTATATTTACAAACACATTAGTAAGTAGGCCTATACATCACAATAACAAAGCAACACTTTGCATGAGGAATCAATGTAAACAATCTGGTTCAGCTGGCGTTGACTAACGTGCACAAAAGTTCATAAAGCAGACCTCTGTTTATCCTGCCACTAACCACAAACCTGCATTCAAAAACATACACTCCCCTTTAGACAACACAATTTCGAATTCTTATCTTGTTTAAATTGATTTTTTTTGACAACAGGCAACTTCACTTTCGAAGCGAGGTAAACACAGACATCAAAGCCGACAGGACCGAACGTGAGTCACGTGACATGTCACGTAGTCATCTGTAAAGCGGTCACCAATGTGAAAATGTACTTTAGATAAATGAGACTGTCAGTGCTCCGTGGATCAGAACTTGACAGGGACGGAAGTGAGTCACTTGACCGATTGCACATCATGTTAAATGAAAACCTCTGGTTTGAAGTGAAAATACGATTTCGGTTAAAGTAGTCATTCAAGTTGTTCTGCGGGGAGTGTTATTTGCTTTAAGCCAACATAAAAAAATAGGTTTCAACCATAAATCATGATTTTTAATTGGACCAATGTAAAAATTAACTTTAGATCACGGACCAAGTCTTTTCACTCTTTTCAGTGTATATGAAGGTAGTGACCCCCCCCGCTCTGCTTGACTATCATAAGGAAAATAAAATATTATGTTTTTGGAATACATAATGGTGCATCATTAATAAGGTTACCACATGCCAAGGCCCCAATAGGCCTAGTGCAGGAGCATGGTCGAACAGCAAACAGCAGCGGCTCTAGTTCTTTCCATCTTGAAAAAACTGTCTGCTGCTAGCATACATTCATTTTTTATTTCTTCTACAGAGCTAACATAGCTCTCATCCTAAAGTGAGACAAGGCCATATTGTTTCATGAAAGTTTGATTTGTGCATTTTGACATCACAAAAAATGGAAGAAATCATGTTGGCTGTTAAAGTATGTATGGCTGTATGGTATTTTTAAACTAATTCAGGGGCAATTGTTAAATATTTGGGAGCGGCCTCTGATCCCGGTGAAAAAAGGCCATTCTTTTTCTGTGTAGGCTTCATAGGAACCCCTGCGTGACAGTGACGGCTCACCTGCTACCACCTCCTCTACTGTCCAGGCTTGCCTGATATGCCATCAAAAGACATGACAGCGTATGCGCCACAGACATTAATTCATAAAATAGTAGCTCTAAGAAATGTATCAAAACCGTCAGAGTTGCAGTCACCCTTTCAGTGACAGTAGCTGGAGCAGAGAAGAGCTTTTTCTCCAACTCAAGACCTACCAAAGGTCTACCATGACACAGGATCTGCTCACTGGTCTTGCTGTCATTTCTATCAACCCCTCGTATCTGCGTAATTGTGTCTAGGGCAATTAGCTTGAACCACCACTGCAGATGAGTACAGTGCTACTGTACAATTCAGTTTAACATTCACATTATAATAGGTAGGACAGTTAAACCAAAGTATCCAAGACTTTAATAGAAGATTAGGTGGAACACATTTTTTTTTTTTTACTAAACTTGGCTCTCAACGACACACTGTAGATTTAAATTAGTAACCATTGATAACCAATCATGCCACAATCAATAGATTTGACTTTATTGACTCAAATAACTGAATGTTTAGCCAACACAAAATCCGAGCCCTTTCATTAGTAGGTCTGTCAAAAAGTTTTGTGCATGAATCTTTTTAATTTTTTTATTTACTAAATTGGTTGTCTTCAGGTTGTGCGCTGATGCACCCTTTTGTTTTTGCCATAGTTAAATATCACAACTGGTTGTTTACACCACTACCTCATGTCACTGCTTGTGTCAAAGCTATAATTGCTATGTGGAATGTTTCTTTCGGCTTCCAATTGGATCTCTGAACAGTCATGCTATGCTGCATCGGTGGATTCTGGTGTTACTTTAAGGACATTTTTCATTTAGGTCAATAACAGATTTGTTCACAATGAAATAATCCTATCATGTTCAATTTATAATAAATGGAAGAACACTAGCTTGGCGTTTGCACGAATAGCATACATTATTCACAAGAGAGGGGAGTAGGCAAGGTGATTTTTGTGTGAATGCTTTTTCAAACAGGACCTAATCCTGGCAATGCAATTCACGATTTACGCAATTCACAATTTTTCTTTTGTAGCGCAGATTTTAGTTAATTTTTAAACAAAAAATTTGCACAGTTGACACATGCAAATTCATGTTAAGAGGCACAGCAAAGTCTGTAAAAGTTCTCCTCAGAAAATGCTGGCAATTCAGGTTTGAGCTGGGAGGGTTAGACAACACACAAAGCCATTTAAATCTATGCTCTAAAATAGTAGCCTCTCCTAACATCCTTAGAGTGCATTAAGGAAATGTGGGGAACTTCAATGTCACAGCTGTGAATTAGGCATTAGCTTAGAACACTTCCTTAGGCTCTGCTGGTTTGTCTGTTTTAGTAGCCCTCATTCAGGGCAGCACAGTTTTAATGTATGGAGAAATTCAACTGCCTGGCAAGATTCACTGTCTTATCTGGCCCACAACATAGTCTGTCAGCACTGAGGTTTAAGATGAGAAACTCTAAATGTCCTATTTACAATTTAAAAAAGGAAAAAGTTATGGTTGTGTTTTTGTAGACGAAGCTACCTTGACAGTGTGAATAGTTGTGTATGTTTGTGTACGCATAAATCCAGCACAGCTGGTTTGTTACCATATTATAGATCTACTGTTACAAACCATGCCCTGAGTATCTTTAAATAAACACAGATGTAACAAACTACTGCAAAAAACACACAGATTTTAAAAATAGGTTGAAGCAAATCAGACCAGCTTTATGTTAGAGTGCAGATTATCTTTTTGCAAAAACTGTCCTGTGGATTTGAAATGAAAATCTTACAGCCTTCTTTATATAATCGGACATCAAGTCTTATCCCATTTTATTTCACTGTAGAACACAAACATGGGAGACATTGTTGGCCACATATGCTAAAACACAAGTGAGTGTGAGTGTGACAATTTAAGACTTAGTATGAAATAATTCAGAACAGTCCCACGCTACCGAAACAACACATATTGTATTCAACAGTATGGCTTTGAGCAGGCACAAGCTGATGTTTTCAAACAGAAAGTTGCCTCCTAAGCTGGTCCATAGGGAAATATATTTTGAAGTTGTGCATTGGGCCTGAATACTACATCTGTTTTTGACAGACAAATCTCCAATGGACAATTTTTGTGGTCAGTGAACAGGGTAGCAGTGAGACAGAACCTTAACCCCTTCATTCAACCCTGACATTAGGCCTTTTGCGGACCCAATGTGATGTAAATGCTTAAAAAACATATACTACACGTTTTATTAATATCCTTTCTAGAAATCTCATGAACCAACTGATGGCTAGATAAATTGTAAGAGAAAGTAAGCAAGATTCTAAAATATGCTGGTCAATGCAAATCACAATCATTGGGCTTTTGTTGACTCAATACACTGATAAATGCTTTAGGAAAACCTTGTAAATTGTATAAGTGGTCAGTATGAAAGCGATCCTCCAAAGTGAAGAGGTACAGTGTATTTGTTAGTACACTCAATACCCAGAGATTGTATGCCTCCCCTTCCACCCATGTTTACTATATACAGGAGACAAAAGTAGGTCATTACTGAGAGGTTGGTTCTCATCACTTCACATAGAGTGTGACCATCTGTAAAAAAGGTCCCTGATCTTAGCTGAGTAACCTGCGGACTGAAGCTGACTGTGTCAGTTAGATTAATCTCGTCAATGCCAGGATGTCTGCTTTTCATAGATGCTATTCTAAACCTCAGACAATTTGTTTAGGAGTTGCCATGATAATGTAATGGCCAAGCTAGAATTATGGCCATGTGTTTGGCATCCAAATGTTTCTGCTCTTGTTCTACATTGTTGATACATCATTAGAACAGTTTCTCTGTCATCCTCTACTCCACACGCCAGGGCCTCGCATGTGGAGCAACATGCAGAGATATAAAATGCTTTGCCAGAGCCTCGGAGGCATTTGTGGGAGTTCCATCTGTCAGCTTCAAAGCCCCAGACATTACCGTATAGACATTGTTGCCATGTTAAGATACACTTTTCCATTATTAGGAGCTAATTTGAAAGTCACCATTGCATCAGTTTAAATTATTATGACATATTAAGACCAAGACGGGGATAAGGTACTAATGGGCTCAGATTGAACAGATTGTTGACATACTAAAGGTTTTTAGTCAGCTGATTTTCAGATGACGGTGGGGTGAGGCCTACACAGTGTTTTCTCTGCATATTGTCTCTGGGAAAATAAAAACAACATAGCTGACATAGCTGCTCCATCCCTCAAAAAGCACAAGCCATCTGCACAACCACATGATGAAATTCCAAATTGTTCTTGGAAGATTATACGCGTATCTATTTTTTAACTGCCCATTTTCTTTCTACATTTGTTGATTTATCAGTAAATCCTCTACAACTAGTTCTAGACATAGCTGTTTTTCTTCATAGCACGTTCTCTGGAGTAAAACCTGTGTTAACCCCCTGTGTCTCCTTCTTAGCGTGTCAGTACCACAGGTTAGCTGAGGCTGCTGCAACAGCTGCTGCTGTAGCACTCAAAAAGGGCTGGAGGAACTTGAAACTCGGCACAGCAGTACTTCAGCCCCATGCAGGTGCACTGAGCACTGTGAACGTGATCTGCTTGGTGACCGTGGGACATGGGATTTTCTGACAACCCTACAAGTTTTAACCAAATGCATTTCCTGCAGTTGTTTACCATAATTCTATGAAGGGATCCACACCTTAAAGATTAGCCTCATATACATATTTGACCTGACAATGTGCTACCACAATAATTGAGGTGGAGGTGTAAGTCAGCAAAAGTGTGTAGTCTTATGTCTTAAATTCACAGTATAGAATAATGCTGTTAATATGCATTGTAAACTGAAAGATATCTACCTCTCCAATAGTACAGTTGACATTGAAAAGATGGTAGAATCTATGTGTTTTTATAAAAGACATCAAATTCTCAAAAACATGTAACGTATTCATGCCATCATTCAGGCTTATCTTTTTCCTAAGGGTACTCTTTAGATAACCTACATGTCGCTATCTTTTTTTAAACAGTATAATATCTAATGATATCTAATAATAACATACTCTTTCCGGTATAATTTGATTTAAAATGCTTGTTTTGTATATCAGCCCATTACAGCAGAGCGGGGCCTGTGTCCTTACTTGTAGAATGTTTGAACTGCCAAACGTTCAAATACTAATCTGTCAGGAGCCATGGAACTTTGTTGAAAGTCGGTTTAGATGGGGTCACTGGATAGGGATGGGGATCTGACCCCGTTTCCCCTTCCTGTAATTCAATGCTGTGTGATTTCAACCACTGTTAGTTTGGATTGTGTGGTGTTACACTGAAAATTCAAGAACTGATGACTCCTGATATGTTGGTTCTACAGATGAAAACTGGTTATCCAATGGTTCTGCCATTCCATTAGTCTCAATGTTATTGTTAACTATTATGATCTTATTTTGAGCAAGTCTGCACTGTAAAAAATGTCAGTGGAATTGATAGGAAAATACTGTGAAATCATGACAGTAAAATGGTGTAAATAGATACACAATGAAGCAGTGTTTAATTTGCAGTAATATGTTGTATAACACTGAACCAAACACAACTGCTTATTTTAAAGTACAAATATGTCAAAGTATCATATTCCGTTGTATTTTAAACACAGAAACACTGTTATACAAAAAGTAATACAGTACTGTTAAAATTACAAAATGTCAGTGTAATGTTTTATGTCAGTTAGGTTTAAAACAGAACGAAACCGTATTACATTTTACAAATTTATATGCTATTCCTTTCAGGTAGGAATGTGTATAAATACAATGAAAGTATGTTAATATGAAGGATTTTTTAAAAAGCTGGTGTTTGTTCCTTAGTCATACATACTGCAGCATCATGGGGGCGGGGCCTTCCCAGCATGCACCAGTGCGTTTGCCAAAGAATTTGTTGTATTACTGTTGTTCTTTACAAATATTTTTGCCCATTCTTTGGGTTGTTTCATTATTATCGCTGCTTATCTTAGTTAATAAAGCAGGTTGGCTGACATTAGGGTCACCTTGAGTGAGAATGTCTATTCCCATATTCTTATTATAATGGTTTTACAAGGAAATTGAGATCTAATATAAGCAGAGCACTTATCTATGATGACTGACTCAGTGTTCGTGAGAGCCATTACATGACTATTCCATGTACATTGGAATATCACATTGTCAATAACAAGCATTCAGTGGATTCATATAAGGCTGTTGCATTTACCTGTTTGAATGTAATTCCAATGGCTTTAACAGTAAAATGTGCAGGTTGTTCTGTAAAATTGTTCAAGCTTTTAATGTACTTTTTACAGACTTATTCTGGCGTCCACAACTGCCAGTTTTTATCCGTATTCCGTAAAGAAAATCTTTACCGTAATACAGAATACGTCTGTACCGTTTCTTTTACGGTTCTCATCTGGCGTCCACACCTGCCAGTTTTTCACCGTATATTTTACCTTTTTTTTCCACAGTGTTTATATATAGATATATATATATATATCTATATATATATACGCACGCAGGCGCGCACGCACGCACGCACGCACGCACGCACGCACGCACGCACGCACACACACACACGCACATACAGTACTGTGCAGGGGATGCTGTTTAGAAGGCAAATGGTGGTCACACCAAATATGAATTTGATATACATTTTCTTTGTAACAATCAGCATTTATATTTTTTGAAAAGCACTCTTTCTTTAAAGCAGTTTATATATATATATTTATATATATATATATATATATATATATATATATATATATATATATATACTGTATATATATATATCTTTTATATATCCTCGTACTAAATAAGTAATCATTAATCCTCGTTCTACATACATGCATACATATATTACATATATCAAAAAAATTTAACATCGACTTTAATTCAATTTATTTTGACAACAGGTTCCACAAAGTTGTATTAGGTTAGTTCAAAGCAAAAATGTTAAGGTCATCTAAACAAAAACATTTTTTGCTTAATTTTTTTTAGACATTCCACGCAGTTCAATTATGTCACTCAAATTTAAATAATATATGTAGAACATACATGAATCACTGTTGTTAACCCAACACGGGTATCATCGACCCAATGTAACAATGTTACTTCAGCTTACTTACTTTACTTGAGTTGAACCAACTTGCACGTCAAGTTATGTATTGTGCTTGCACGAGACCATAATGTCGAGTAATTCAACGAATGAGATTACAGTTACTAACTTTACCTGTTGTTAGTCAGGTTAAGTTAAATATAGCACAAACTAAATTTTGCTGAAAGTCTCAACAATATATAAGAGCCAAGCATGGTGTACGGTCCATAGTGCTAAAACAATGTTAGTTAACCTTTCCAAAGGATTCTATCTATAACACAGACTTCACACATTAATAATATTTGCAATTATTTTTCTAATAGGTCACAGTTGCATTAAGTAGGTAGAATATAACTAATATCCCACAATACCTGGCTGTAATAGCTCATGGTGTCAAGGGTTAGCCAACTTAACACAACCTGCATGTGTTTCAAGCCAGTGTAATTATTCCAGTGGATTCCACTCAGGTTGGATCAAACTAAGTGAATGTTCATGTAAAAAGCATAAATCCAATGAATATTTCCCACCTTGGATCTATGTAAACGAATCATGTTCATGTGAAATCAGAGAGTTATAAGTTGATTCTATTCAAATAAATATATTCCATTCCAAATTTATATTTTTAATTGAACCAACGCAACATAAATGTACTGGAGTAACATTTCTATAACAATTTTTTGGAGGGACATTCATACACATATACATACATACACACACACTGGACCAAAGGGCACAGAATGCAAACTGTTCGTACCAAATTATGGCTTTGCACATGCAAATTATACGTTTTCTTAACTGTGCAATATTGCAAGAAATATTTTGTATCGGCCCATTTTAAGCTGAACACTGCCATATTACTGTTTACATATTACTATTCCTTTTTTATGAAAATGCAAAGAGATACTTCTATTATTTTGACGTTGATTTTTTTGAATTTTTTTTATTAAATTATAAAAAAAATGTTTAAAAATAATATAATAATAATAATAATAATAATAATATTTTTTTGGCCTTGTTGACTAATTTGTTTGTTTTCATGTCTCGCAGACACATACATGCATGTACAGCTATTTAGCTTTCAGAGCTGAGTTAGTTTAGTTTAAGTTGGGGTTTGGTTGGGGTAGGTTCTTACCCTGGTTTCTGGACGGTGGCTGTGTATCCATGCAGTTGGTCAGGTAAGGAGAGTTACTAAACATCCGTGGTTGTTGACTGGCTGTGTGCTGGTTGGATGGCGGAGGGGGGGCCCCAAATGCCCCATACCTGCAGGCTCCGGTTCCTGTGAACTGTCCGGAGAAGTGTACAGTAAAGGCACTGAGGCCACAGTGGGGGTCCTCGTGAGGGTCGGGCCCCCCCCAGCTGGGCTCCTGTTTGATAAAGGAGTGGGAAGCTAGAGAGGAGTGAGGGGCTAAGGAGCTGTAGGGAGAGGCGCTGTGGAAGTCCAGGACTGGTGCCCACTGGGGAGCAGTGGAGACAGGCATGGAAGGACAGCCAGGGCTGGGTCCTGTGCTGGATGACAGAACGGGTATAGGGGGGAGTAGGGCAGTGAGGTCACGCATCTCTGACCCCATCGCTCTATAGACAAAGAGACACCCCTGTTTGTCTGCCTAGTGGCTAGCTGTCAGCTCTTCAGACAAAACCTTCAGAATCTAAAGTTCAGTTCTTCTGATCAAGACCAAATTCTTCTAGTCCACTTGTGTTCACCTTCAACTCTCAGGGAAGCGTTGTATCTCAAGGTAAACTTTTCTTCAAAAGCAGAAAAGCTACTCACAATTGTCTTTTTTTAAACAGCCGAGTGTCCGTTGCTGTGAGGAAAGACAGTCCAACAGGGAGAATGGACTAGTCCTGGGGAGCGTCTGCTACTGAGAAGAGAGAAAGAGAGAAAGAGAGAGAGAGAGAGAGAGAGAGAGAGAGAGAGAGAGAGAGAGAGAGAGAGAGAGCGGAGGAGTGTGTTGGAGGAATGAAGGGGAGAGTAGGAATCTTCTTTTTCTAACACTGATGTGTGTGTGTGTGTGTTGCGCACGCTTTCTTTGGAACAAATAATAGGCCTTAAGCCAGCCCCTATTGAGGACAAAGAAGGAGGAGTCAGATGCCAGTGAAGGTGAGAGACGATCTAAATGAATTCATTACAATTTCTCTAGCACTCTTCATCCAGGCTTCATGCATAGTATACCCAGTATTGGCTTAGGGGAGTCAGGGGAGTTAGGGGAGGTGAAATGAGGAAGGAAATATATTCACTGCAAAAAATGCAGCTATAACCAAGTAAATTAATCTGGTTTGCATAAAAAAAATATTACCAGCTATGAAATAAGTTGAAATAAGCAAATTGTTTATACAACTTAATCTTCATAAGTCAATAGGACCTTTTTTTAAGGGGAACAAACTGAAAACTCTTGTTTAGAAAATGTAAGTGTAAAAATGACATGTTGTTTGAGGGCTTGACAGAGATAAAGAACAGAGATAAAGAATAATAATCTTGTTTTAAGATTTTCTAAAATCCAAATTACAGCTTTATTGTCTACTTTTAAGGCTGAAAATGAATTACTTTTGGCCATTTTAAGGCTGAAAATTAATTACTTTTTTCAGTTTTAAGATAAAACCAACCTTTATTTTAGGCCTGTGGATGTAAATATGAGTCTGATTAGGACAAAGTACAGAAAACACTGTTGAATACGTACGCCTAAAACTAGGTAACAACACAAATTTTGTAGTTCATTTCTCTAGTTATTTGACATTTAGCATAGTAAAATCCCCTTACTTTAAGTATATATATGCTTATTTCAAGATGATCTTATTTCAAGACCAATTTTCTTGTTTTAAGAGATCTTAACAAGTGAAATGTTCTTATCCTATAGATACATTTGCTTATTTTGTATTTGTTTCAGCTGGTTACAAGCCTTTTTTCACATATTTTGTCACAGACTCTTTGCAGTGTGGAAGCATCTCCGGAGAAAATGGTTTGTGAACTCCTGTGTGGAGTTTCCTTTTAAGAGCATGAAGATGCATGAAGACCAGGTACTGCTAATCCCCTGTCTAATCCCATCCCCATTCTGAAAGCTTGGTGGGGGCAGCATCACGGATAGAGGGATGTGACCAAACAGATCCTTGAAGAGCACCTGCTCTCGAGTACACACAACCTAAAAACTAATACTGAAGGTAAACCTTTTCAGCTTTACAACCAACTAAGGCATGTATATATATAGCCAAAACCTACTGAAGTATCTTAAGGACAAATCTATGAACGTATGACCAGTTTGTTTGTGGAGAGACTTAAATACAACCGTTCACAGACACAGCATATCCAACCTGAGATTAAAGAGTCCTTGGAAGAATAGGAGAAATCACAGTTTGTACGGACTCACCCAATAAGACTTACAGAATGAAGCTGCAATTTGTCCCAAAAGTAACTATTTTAATTTTTACCTTATAATAACTATAAATGTTTGTAATCATGTGTTTATGTGTTATATTTTGTAATTGTGAGTTATAAAAAAACTGCATTTACACTTTAAATTTGCATTGTAACCCGAAAACTTTTTATATACTTTGGTGAAGGGGTCTTAAAATTTCCAAAGGCTCTATATATATTTAGCCTGTGTCACCCTGTGGAAACTAAAGCTATAATTGCTGTGTTTGTTTTACATTTATGCCTGTATACTTTTATTTTTCTAAACGTGACACTAGGCAATCAGCTGTATTTGGTAAACTTTGTGAGACTGATCTGTATTTTACTTAATGACATAATAGGCATACGGTAAAGTGAATGCTATGAAGAATAATATAATCAGTGTGCCATTTGACGGAGGGGATTTCCCTGGCTCTGGTCTTTCTGTCCCCGGCACTGCAATGTAAATATCCATAACCCGGCGGAGATACATCCCCCTTCAATTATTTTCGAGCAATAATGACTTAATTTGTGACCTTTAAAGTATGGTTAAAAATTGCAAATATATTCTGTCAAATTTTTGCTCAAATAATAACAATTCAAAATCACCCAAACTGTATTAGCACGACAAACGTGACAAAACATGGAATGGATTTTAGTTTAGTTTAACCGGAGGCAGAAAATGAAGTTAGACTAGGCCTATATAAATTGGAGTGGCTGAAGCGCTGGCTATTCCACCTCATAGTGCGCACCGGCCTGTCCCCAGAGAACTAACTTTGTCTTTGTAAGAGCAAGGAACATTGAGACAGCACTAAGATACGTAGTTGGAGTGGTTGTTTTGATTTCATTTGGCTAGCATTTGCCATGATAAATATATAGAATAAGCTAAGCATAAGGGGCATGTGAGAAATCTTGATACCCCCATAATCAGTCAAATATTCGCTCGAAAAAAAATCCTATCGATCTCATTGATATTGGCCGAGCAAGTTCCTAGCGCTATCACATACTATCAGAGTTGGGAGTAACACGTTACAAAGTTACAAGTTACAGTAATTCCACTACTATTGGCGATAACAAGTTAAGCAACACATTATTCTTCACATTTGAGTAACTAAATTACAACTACTGAAAAGTATAAAGGGGTTGTTACTAGTTACTGTTACTTTCTCCATTTTACCGATACCAATATTTTTTTTTGCCTCCTCATGGTCACTTTCTGTTTATGCTCAGTCGGGAGCTCACCGTTCTGTATAGCCCCCCTTCTTATGCCCGCACAATGGTTAATTGTGCTAATGTTGTTTAAGTCTGTAGTGTTACCTAAGTATGTTTAATAACAAAGTAAATACTTTTAAAGGGGTGCCTGGTATTCTAAATTCAAACGTTTGGTTCTGGAGGAAAGTGTGGTAACAACGTTTGTAAAGATATCTACCTTTAGTGGTTGTATAGCCAGTATGAACCTTACCTAGCTAACGTCACAGCTACGCGGTACCAGCTTGAACAAAACATACTGTTTGCTCGGCTGATCTGGGGGGTGGCTTGGACGCAAACAGTACGTGAATATATTGTTATTTGAAACTTAAATAACGTTCATTGCTGACCATTTTGTGAAACTTAGATCACTTTATTTTGTCCGCTTTGAATGTGGGAATATTATTTTGAGCTGGAAAGGTAATGCTGTGAGTTTTGAGGGTTGTTGTTCGGCCATTTGAGGCTAGAATAAATAAGTTGAACATTTTGAATTTAATATTTTGTGTTTGGTTTATGCATTGCTTAGTAGACAACTCATGGTTTTAGATCATTATTTGTGTTGCTGTTTTAAAATAGCCTGTATGTATATATCGGGGCCTATTGGCTGATACATAGTACCTCAGAACGATCACAAGTTAACAGTGTGGGATAAAAAAGTAAAGCCTAAACTTGGGAAACTCCAAAATTTCTAACCCTAGGAACGCAGGTTTTTTTTTTAGGGAGTAATTGGTAAAGTAACTTAGTTACCTTTTAAAGAGATAAGAGTAACTGGGGAAATTTCCAGTAGCTCGCACAACACTGCATAGGATTCATACGCTACATGTGAGACACAACTAGCCACCCAACTTGGGTTAAGCCTAAGAAAGATCTATGGCTAGTGAAATGATATTTGGATGGATTGGTAGGAATACTACTAGATTGGTTTGGTAAAATGTGCATAATTCCACCACGGTGACACAGCCAGAAGTACACACGGATTTCGATTTAGTGTTAGATATATCTGCATTTGGAAACACTTGCGTTCAAAAGTTTGCCCAGACATGACACACTGTACATTTCCATCAATGAATATCCAGTTTCAAATATCAGACATGGGAAATTATTGATGCATTACATTTTAAAGATGAATTAAAATATGATGAACACTTAGGCCTAGTGTATATTTTAAATGCAATTGTCCCAATACAACAAAGTAGCACACTTTAAGAAATTAAGGTATTGACTTTCAAGTAATACTACACACTTTCATATAACACTTACTCAGTTAATGGTTGTTCAATTAAGGTACGTCTATAACAAAGCAATTTCAGGACTTATTTTGACTGGTTTATTGCCATACATGCTTGCAGGCCTAGGCAGAGTTGGAAATGTTACAAGTTAGCAAGGGGGATCATCAGCAGGGGGGGGGGGGGGGGGGGGGGGGGG
>JAVQIZ010230551.1:7500-11777 GCA_036023535.2 Galaxias brevipinnis | reverse complement strand
GGGTCCGTGTGTGTGGGTGTGTGTGTGTGTGTGTGTGTGTGTGTGTGTGTGTGTGTGTGTGTGTGTGTGTGTGTGTGTGTGTGTGTGTGTGTGTGTGCTCGTCCCCTGGCCACCCACGTCCAGCTGGACCTCCCCCAGCATCAGCTGCCCTGTGTGACATCTAAAGCGTTCCCGTGGCGTTGTGCACAGCCATTTAGTCCCCCTTTCCCAGCTCCCGCGGGCCGCTGACCCAAGGTTCCTACCCACGCCTCTCTGACACCACTCAGCCAGGGGCAGAGGCCGCGTCTATGAGTCACTTTACTCTCCCCATCTATCTGCCTGTCTGTCTGTCTGTCTGTCCCTCCATCTCTATGTCTCTCTGTCTGGAGCACGCGCCTCTCTCAAATGGACAAACGTCAGTTGTAAATGTGAGCGAGGGTGTAACCTAATATTAACCACGTGGAATCGCTTTTTCTGTCTGTCCCCACCTCTCCCTCCCTCCCTCGCTCTATCTCTCTCTCTCTTTTTCTGTCCATCTCTCCGTCCTCTCCTTGTGTCCCCCAGCCAAGAAGGACCAAGAGGGTGCAGAGGAGAAGCAGGTCCAGAAGAAGAAGGTCAAGGAGCTCAAGGTGCTGGACTCCAAGTCCTCCCAGAACCTCTGTGAGTCACTGCTGCACACACACACACACACACACACACACAGACACACACACACACGTTGAGTATTGGCTGTTCAGAGTGGTTTGAGGTTGTTGTGTGTTGCGCTGCAGCCATCTTCCTGGGCTCCTTCCGTCTACCCTATGAAGAAATCAAGAACGTCATCCTGGAGGTCAACGAGAAGGTCCTCACTGAGTCCATGGTGCAGGTACTGTTTGTGTGTGTGTGTGTGGGGGGGGGGGATTTATTTGTGAGTCATTATATGTAATAGTTTGTAATTCTAAGACAACCCATCTACTGTATGAATATCCTAACCCAGAGGAGGTCCTCATGTTATTTTGCCGTGCTGTAAGGAGAGTTGTTTGTTCTGTAGAACCTGATCAAGCAGTTACCTGAGGGCGAGCAGCTCAGTGTGCTGGCAGACCTGAAGGACGAGTACGATGACCTGGCCGAGGCCGAGCAGTTTGGCGTGGTGGTGAGTGCACACACACACACACACACACCAGGCATACACACTCCGACGCCGTGCCGACTCGGTCCCCCCTCCTCTGGAGTGGGTCAGTACGTTAGACACAGTCCTGAGGGAGCGTCCCTACCATGGTTTCACATCCCACCAGACCCCCTCTGGAGAGTGTGCCGGCCCACAGCCAGCTGTCCTGCTGTCCTCCACACATGGCTTGGCATGCGGCCATTTTGAAGATTTTCACTTTGTGCAACCCAGTGTTCTCGGCCAGTGCTCTGAACAACTACCGCTGTGTGTGTGTGTGTGTGTGTGTGTGTGTGTGCGCCCCTCCCGTCACCAGATGAGCAGCGTGAAGCGTCTGAAGCCGCGGCTGCATGCCATCCTCTTCCGGCTGCAGTTTGAGGAGCAGCTCAACAACCTGAAGCCCGACGTGGTGTCCGTGACGGCCGCCTGCGAGGAGCTCCGCAAGAGCCACACCTTCTCCCAGCTGCTGCAGATCATCCTGCTGGTGGGCAACTACATGAACGCCGGCTCCCGCAACGCCAAGGCCTTTGGCTTCGGCATCGCCTACCTCTGCAAGGTGAGGCAGCCAGCGGCACGCCCTTCAAACCCAGTACATACAAACGTGTATGAACGTCCGTAGAGCAAAGAGCTTCAGAGGGAATACCACACTGAGGTGCACTGTCCAGTCGTCCTAGGGAGAGTACAGCCCCTGTTGTTCTACGACGCCTTCCTCTAACTGGCCCTCCCTTTCTGCCCCCCCGTCCCCCCCGTCCAATCAGCTGCGGGACACCAAGTCAGCTGACCAGAAGCAGACGCTGCTCCACTTCCTGGCGGACGTGTGCCAGGAGCAGTACCCCGAGGTCATGGGCTTCCCTGACGAGCTCACCCACGTGGAGAAGGCCAGCCGAGGTAACGTCCCCCTCCCCGCCTCCTGCCCTGGGAGGACTTCCAGTCCGGCCTGCTTAGCCGCTGCACTGTGGTGCTCACGATGGCTGGAGGCTGTCATCTCTCCTTTTTTAGCCCTCCCTGCCGGTTCCAGGCGTGATTATTCTACAGCGCTGGTTTAAACAATCTTTCTCTCTTTACCCCTCGGGTCAAACACTAAAGTCCTTAGTTGAATTAGATGGGGTTGTTCTCTAGTCCCCTGTCCTGTCCTGTCCTGTCCTGTCCTGTCCTGTCCTGTCCTGTCCTGTCCTGTCCTGTCCTCTGGGGATGACCTGCGTGCCCCTGTGTGTGTCCCACAGTGTCGGCGGAGACGCTGCAGAAGAACCTGGAGCAGATGGGCCGCCAGCTGAAGAGCCTGGAGAAAGACCTGGAGACCTTCCCACCACCGCAGAGCGACCGGGACCTGTTCATCCAGAAGATGACCATATCCTCCCACACACACACACCCACTGTCTCATAACGCCATCACTCTGACTCTGCCTACATGTCTGTAGTATTAACAGGCTACAAGCCAACGGCCTGTTCTCCAAAGGCTGCCACTCAATCACTTTTGGATTAGAACAGTAAAAATAATAATAATAACAACTATACATCTTTATCCATATTGCAAAGCCTTTCAAAACAAATGTTACAAAGTGCATACTAACTGCTGTCAATATGTGGGATGTCCCTAGAAAGTGACCTGAACAGGGATCGTGTGTGTGTTAGTCCTGTGTGTGTGTCTGTGTGTGTGTTCCTTAACTGGGCCCCCTCACGCCTTTGTGGGCACGGCCAGGGAGCAGTACGAGAAGCTGGACCTGATGCACAAGAGCATGGAGAAGCAGTACACTGACCTAGGGGAGTACTTTGTGTTTGACCCCAAGAAGATCAGCGTGGAGGAGTTCTACGGAGACCTCAATAACTTCAAGAACATGTTCCAGGTCCGCCCCGGGCAACACACGGTCACGCACACACACGCAAACCTACAGCACTCCAACACGCGTGCACACACACACACACACACACACACACACACACACACACACACACAGCATCCACAGGCACACACACTTAGTTGGATTAGTTGGAGCCTGACTGGGTAGTGTGTGAGAGTAGCTCTTAACGGGCAGGTGAGTAATTGGCTTCTGTCCCTCTCAATCCTTCCCTAAGCCCTTCACACACACACACACACACACACACACACACACAGTCACACAGGGACCAGAGAGGGGCAGGCGGGGTGGGGGGGTAGTGGATCTGCCGACCCCTGTCCTTAATTTGACGGCGTGCTGCTGGGATGTGTTGAGCCGTCCTCTGGTGGTCAGTGGTGAGGTGACCTGGCACACTGCTACCTGCTCACTGACATGTTCATTCATCTTCATACTCTGGACCATAATGACATATTCCTATTCATCTACCTGTCAACACACACAGACTTCCTGTCGCACCACCCCCACATGTCAAACACACACACACACACGCACGCGCGCCTCTCTCTGTTCTGAGCAAAACCATCTTGTGTGTATTTTTGGTGCACATTCTTTTGAGTGGGTTTGACATCTTATAACCGATAGCCGATCCCTGAGAATTGGTTGTTAATGGTTGCACGTATGGGATGTACATATCGCACCGTGGCAACGTTGGCTCGCCTCATGGTCGTACCCATTGATGAAACCATTTAGTAGAGCTTCTGGGTTGCACACAGTCTATCGTTTGACATCAGTCCTACCACTGAAGTAGTACATACCGTGCAGCACACCTCACACTTGTCCTCGTTTAAGCAAATGCTGGCAACAGGAGTTTAAGAGGAAGTGTGACACTCCCAATCGCCATTGGCACTTTCTTGTGGTAAATTAAGGCAATGCAAAAAATATATGCGCACCATTTCATTCTAGCGTATTTATATATTTATTTTAAATTAACCATTTAGCCGTTAAACTGAGTCTGTCAATTCCTTATTGCCGATTAGCCGACAGTTGGCTAACTGTTAGCGACCCCAGTGCAGGCCTTAGCCTGACCCCACCACAGAGCAGGGGTCTGATGTGTGTCTCCACTCCCCCTCCTCCTCCTCCTCACTGCAGCAAGCCGTGAAGGAGAACCAGAAGCGCAGGGAGGCCGAGGAGAAGATCCGCAGGGCCAAGCTGGCCAAGGAGAAGGCCGAGAAGGAGAAGGAGGAGAAGGCCAAGAGGAGCCAGCACCAGCTCGACATCAACGAAGGTCAGCCTGTCTTTCTGCCTGTCCTCGTGTGAAC
>JAVQIZ010230548.1:0-14919 GCA_036023535.2 Galaxias brevipinnis | reverse complement strand
GTGTGTGTGTGTGTGTGTTACCGTGCGGCAGGTGTACCTGGAGCGCCTGCTGACCTATGCTGAGATGGACATCTGTCCTTGTAACTGGAAGCGCATTGTGCTGGGAGCCATCCTGCTGGCCTCCAAGGTGTGGGACGACCAGGCCGTGTGGAACGTAGACTACTGTCAGATCCTCAAAGACATGACGGTGGAAGACATGTGCGTCCTGACACTCATTTCTGGAACCTTCATCCCCCTTTTAATGATACCATCTTCTCTCTCACTCTCTTTTGTTCTGTGCCTCTCTGCGTGTTTTCTTTTCTTTTTCTACCCATTTTTCCATCCTTCCTTGGTCCATCATTCAAACTCTTCTACCTTGTATCTCTGTCTCTCTTCCCCGCCCTCTCCCTCAGGAACGAGATGGAGCGTCATTTCCTGGAGCTGCTCCAGTTTAACATCAACGTGCCGGCCAGCGTCTACGCCAAATACTACTTTGACCTGCGCTCGCTGGCCGACGAGAACAATCTGAGCTTCGCCCTGGAACCGCTCAGCAACCCGCGTGCCCAGAAGCTGGAGGTGAGGTCCTGGAGGAGTGGGTTGTAGGAGCCCTAGGTGGCCTAAGGGAGGACTAGGATGTGAATTTGCAACCCTTGACTGCATCAATAACTTTTTAGAAACGTCTGTCAAGTGTTTAACAACAATGATCATGTAAACGTACCCGTTTATTGATTCAGACCATGATCTTTTTGGGGGGACGTTTAGGTATGAAACCTGAATCGGGAGGTCTACCAATTAACTTGTAGAGTGGGGGGAATGTTCATGTCAGTCAGAGCTGCTATTTTGCCTTAAACAATTGATTCTGGATAGTCACTAAATCCACTTAATAGCCTGTAAAATTTGACTACATTTTGGTATTTCTACTGCAGTAACAGATACATTGTGAACGGGCCTTTTGACACCTTATGAAAAGAAAAGCCTATATACACACCGACTCAACACTTCTGTTTCTATCAGTTTCTAGGGCTTGAAACGCTTAAATCCACTGTCAATCACAGTAAGGTCAAATGGAAATAATTCACTTCTCCCTGTCACTCTATTGAGTGTCCTGGGGTTTATCAATACCCGGTAACCTTTCAGTAAAGGTTAAATTCAATGGGGAATTTAGCCTTCCCATGGTCTTTTCTGACTTGTTTTATCTCCGCTGATTGTGCTAAACTGAGGGAGTGAACCGTAGGCAGTGTCCTCAAACACTGAAATACGGGAAGGATATTGATTGTGTTTTTTTCTTTCCTTGAATGCAGGCCATCTCCAGACTGTGTGAGGACCGCTACAAGGAGATGAGCAAGATCACCATCAAGAGATCCCTCAGCGCCGACAACCTGGTGGGGGTCCGAAACACCCACGCAGTGCTGTCGTAGTCACGGGCTGGGGGGAAGGGGTGGAGATGTGCCGATTGGGTTTCTGGCCCCTAAGCAGGCACCGCCTCTGGGCAAACCATTAGGATACGGGGAGAGATGTACGAACTCGTCCCCACAGCCCGTCCGCCACATCGGACTGAACCACGTTTAAAACCCCTCTGGACGGGTCCTGTGGTGTGGTTCTGTCTTCGGATGAACAATCAGACGCATGCGTGGGCTGAGAGGGGACGGACTGTTTTCTTTGCTTACTATGTAGGCCCCTTAGCTGTGAAATGGATGAGATTTTATTTAATTGAAAATACATTTCAGTTGCTGTATTTTAAATAAATCAGAATCATGCGAGACAGAAACTCCATCCGGTAGTTCCTTTGTGCGGTTTGACTGTTCTTATTTATGAACTACACTGGAATAAACACCTGGGGTATTTAATGGAAATGTATTCTTAATGATCAATAAAGCGGTGGACTTATTTTCAAACTTGCGTATTTCAAAATGTTTATCTGAAATGTAATTCAAATGTTCATGCCATCATTTGACATGTTTTATTTTAAAACTGAAATAATATTAACAGTATAGCGTGCAATGAGTGGAGTGAATTAAAATCAAAATACGTTCAGATTTATTACCAAAGGCAAAGAATTGTGTTACACCTGTATCTAATTCTTGCAATCAAAGGTTTGTAATTAACTAACCACAGCCACAAACAGTCTCTGATGAAACCTTTAAAAGCAAACGGAAGAGAGAGAGAAGTCTGCTACCAATATAAAACTGGTCCTTTTTGAAGTGCTGTCGTCATTTCATGCATATACCACAAGGGGGAAGAAGATACCAGCAGGTCTTTACGAAAACTAAGTATGGGCAATGGAAAACAGCATTCATTTACTCGACCAAAGAAATTGTCCTGGACACCTGCTTTGATATCATTGAAATCCTGTAGTTGATTCCCTTCTTTTTAAATAAATATTCATCCCTGGACAGCAAATAATCTTCCTACAAAAGTGTAACATCCATAAAATTGTGATCAAACAGACGATGAAATCTGACAATACACAGACTAAAAAACATATAACATTAACAATCTATCTTTACTGTCTATAGAAACATGTTGGACTGTGGCTCTGATATGTCATCTTTTGGAAGGTATGATTTGTAACCATGAAAAATTGTCCTTTGACCTGGCTGACATCCAAAGGGTAGTGTTAACATCTTACAAAAATAAACTATAAAAAATACTTTAGATATCGTAAAATAAATGTACTACGGTTTACATTACAACAAAACAACTCATTCAAATAACCGCCTCTGCAAAAACCCTTTCTGCTGTCATTCATACATTCTACTGTATTTCCTATTAAAAAGTAAAGCACAATAAATACAGGAATGATTGAGAGATTATTTTTACATAATTTACAGTCAACTGAATAAGTTATGTCTCTCTACACATGGTTACACAGATCACAGAATGCGGAGGCCGAACATGAATAGTAATTTTTAGGTCCGCTGGTGAGTTGGCTTGCCATGTCTCCAAAATCAAAGCCTAGGTTGTTGCCTATGACATCAGGTTAGCAGTAGTTCTATGCTGTTGCTATGGTGTGTGTTAGCAGTCTGTGTGCATTGTCCTCTGCTTAGTGGAACACATCACACCGAGGGATGGGAAAGGGACTTATGGTCCGACTGGGACGGCGTCACCCCAGTCCGGGCCGTGAGCGAGGTGCTGGCCTCGCTGTAGGTGGACGCCCCTGAGCCCTTGGGCCCGGAGCAGGCGCAGCATCTCCCCAAGAAGCCCCGCCACGCCTCCAGCGTCTTCCCCGACCACACCCACATCCCGGAGGTGATCCCCGGCACCAGGCTCATTAAGTACTTAAGCATAAAGACGGCGTGGTCGGGCCCCGTGCCCTGCTGTTGCCGCTCCGAGGCGCAGGAGCACGCCAGCGCCCGCTCCCACACGGGCCGCAGGGTCTGCTCATAGGCCAGGCACGCCACCACAGCCGCCGCCGGCACCGTGTAGAGCACCGCAAACAGGCCCAGACGCACCATCAGCCGCTCCAGCTTGTCCGTCTTGGTGCCACCCTGCTTGATGACGCTGCGGATGCGGAACAGGGACACAAACCCAGCCAGGAGGAAGAGGGAGCCGGTGAAGAGGTAGACCACCAGGGGCGCCAGCACGAAGCCCCGCAGGCTCTCCAGGCTCTGGTTGCCCACGTAGCAGAGACCCGCCACAGGGTCCCCGTCCACGGCGCCCAGGGCCAGCACAGCCACCGTCTTCACGCTGGGGACGAGCCAGGCGGCCAGGTGGAAGTACTGGGAGTAGCCGGCGATGGCCTCGCTGCCCCACTTGAGGCCGGCCGCCAGGAACCAGGTCAGGGACAGCACCACCCACCAGATGGAGCTGGCCATGCCAAAGAAGTACAGCAGCAGGAACACCAGGGTGCAGAGCGCGGGGGCGGAGGTGTCCCGTAGCACCCGCTGCCCGTCCCCCGAGCACGCCACCGCTTCGTGGCTCGCCGCCAGCCGCACCAGGTAGCCCAGGGAGACACACAGGTAGCAGGCGGCCAGGTAGACAATGGGCAGCTCGGGGTACTTGAAGCGCTGCCGGTCGATGAGGAAGGTGGCCACGGTGGCCATGGCCGAGATGAAGCACAGCACGGACCACAGGCCCATCCAGAGGGCAGTGAAGGCGTGCTCCTCCTGGCTGAAGTAGGGCTGGCGGCAGGGCTGGGCGCAGTTGGGGACGGGGCCGTGGTTGTGGCTATAGCCGGGCGGAGAGTGAGCGCCAGCGTCCGCCCTAAACGGGACCATGGGGTGCCGACAGCGGCAGTCACGGTCGCAGTCGTGGAGCGCGTTGTGGGGTTTGGGCAGGGGGGGCCTGCGGCGGGCCGGGTTGTGGGGCGCCTTGGGCGTAGGCTTGGGGAGCGCTGGGGACAGCGTGGTGATCTCGCTGCTGTTCCGGTCCATGCACAGCCTGTCGGCGTCGCCCAGCTCCGGCAGCTGCTCACAGCTCATCCTCTCGGGCCACTCGAAGCCGTACTGGCTCATGAGCGGCGAGCAGCCCCGCTTGGCACGCTCGCACACCGAGCGGCACGGCGGGAGGGGCTTGCGGTAGTCCGGGATGCAGATGGGGGTGTACATGGCACAGAGGAAGAAGAGGAGGTCGGCGGAGCAGTGGATACGGACCAGGGGCCAGAACTGGTGCACCTCCAGGCCCACCTCGTCCTGGGTGTCGTGGTTGAACTGGTTGGGCATGTAGGTGAGGTTGTAGCCGATGCCTTTGCACATTGGGACCGTAATGCGCTCACAGACTATGTCCTTGGAGGCTGCTCGCAGCAGAGGGCTGACAAACAGGATGAGCAGACAGACTGTGGGGAGTCGGGGAGGTGAGATGTTCTGGGACGCCATCTGAGGGTTTAGAACCTGAAGCAGGATAGAATGCATCATGCTAGGTGAGTGGATGTCGAATTAGGGTGAGAAAAGTAGAAAAATACAGCTAAACCTGCCTGGTAGGAACAGATTAATATAAATTAAATGTACACAAGTATTAACACTGACCTATTAATACTTGTGTACATTTAATTTATATATATATATATATATATATATATATATAAAGCTTTTAAACCAAATTCCCAACAGGCAACCTAATAATTTAATTGCAAGTCTCAGAGGCCATCAGCTTACTATTTGTTTTTCACTTGAAGAAGTGGATTATTTAGATTATATTATACTCAGTGTACGTAGTACGTAATCGCCAAAACAAATCCACTCAAACCAGGTGTTTCACAACCAATACAATTAGAAAAATAACTTACCAAATTGAAAGGGCATGAAATTCCAAGTAAATGTTGCGCATTTATCGTAGTTTACTTCCTAACAAGGTGAATCCACACATCTCCATTACGTTCACTATCCGTATCGATCCACAACAGCAGCCAAAATATCTTTCAGTGATTTGGAGATCAGGTCATTGATGTCCTCTGACCACCATAGCGAAGCGAACACACAATTTTTATTGATCACAGAATTTTTAGATCCATGACAGAAAGGATTCGTGTGCCAACATTTATTCGCAAGAGTCGCCAGTTGCTTCAACAAAGTTTCTCATACTATGCAAGGAAACTAAAAAGTACTTCTCAATCTCTGTCTCAACATCAAGCTCTTGACCACTCCCTAGGGTCTACAATCTCACAAATGTCCCTAGCAAACACGAGCTACATCTTCCCGCACCCCTTAGCTGACTGCCGCACCCACCACGCCGCGTCCACGCCAATAGGAGCGCATTCACAGCAGAGCTGGGCATGGTTTGGCCAGGGTGAGGTAAGGGCAAGTTCATCTTTATTTTCTCTTGATTCAACTGTTTTTGAGAACATCATTAGCCCACACATCTCTGGATCCTTCCACTGAAATATCTGATTCAAAATAAAACTATGTCTAAAATGGTATATAATCTAAACAAAAAATAAATAAGCACCTGTCAGTTACATTCAGGATTTGGAACAAAACAAATACATGCCAAACAGATGTATGCTAACTCTTGGCACCAACTCTGATGTAGCTTGTCCATGTCGTTGGCTGTTATCAATAAGGAGGTGTGTTTGTTTGTTCTTGTGTGGGAGAGATTGTGCAGGAGAAATAGAGGTAGGTTGGTTTTACTGTTGGGGCCTGTCCTGACATGGGCCTTCTCATGGCACAGTGTTTGTCATGGGGTTGTTGCTTGATAAGAACTCCTCAAGTCTCAGTGACCATGTGACGGTTCTGTTTATCAACCAACCTGTATAAACTCTATAAGCACTAAACACACAATCTCCCGTATTTTTAATTCTCACTCATGCGTCAAGCTACAAACCTATGGCTTCACTCAAAAACAGCACGATAAATCAGCAGAGCAAAAACTTGAACATGCCTCACAAACCAAGGAGAATCTGGTTCCAGAAGAACTTGAGTAGTATATGTTTTGTAGTTCAGTCACTCCTAAAATTTTGGTTAAGACATTTTTTTAGATGTTAGGTGCAGACGCAGTAATTAATTGAAGAAGAAAGGGCACTGTTCTAACAGAAATACTCTATTTTGCTCATACACCCACACCCACAAACACAATAAATAGAGAGAGAGAGAGAGAGAGAGACAGAGAGACAGAGAGAAACACCCTCTGGTTGCATTGTTGAGGTTGTCTTTTGTTTGGATTGCTAATGGAATCTCAGGTCGTCCCGAGTCCTAAATGAGCTGTGATGGGCCCCTGCGGGCCACTGGACAATCACAAAGGAGGCCTACGCTGCTCGCTACAGTCGTGTCATTGTGGACGACATCAATGCCCTAATTGGTCTTGACAATTAAAGCATGTTAGCATACAACGTCCGTTTTTTTTTTGTGTGTGTGTGTGTGTGCTTCATTCAGTCCCACTCCCCTACCCCTCCCCGGCCTGCGAGGCACAGCCAACCTGGCCACAGTGAGAGAGGGAGTGAGTCAGCCGATTGTTATTTGATCCGTTCCTCAAGCGTACTGTACGGGGACTCAAGCGACTCTGCCTACACTGGGTCTTTGTGAAGGAGTCACCTGCTCCCCTTTCTGCGTGAGAAACGTCCAAAATGCCCTGGGTAAGAGTGTCAGTGCACAGGAAGAATAGAGACGCACACAAATGCATTACTTACACACAAATGCATTGCACATACACATGCCACACCGGTCACTCCATTCTGAAATATATATGAGTACGGAATGGCAGGGTATCCAAGTTTCAGTGTGTTTTGTGTTTTGTGAAATGTGAGTCCCATGTTTGGTCATGGTACGCTATACCATAGCACCTGCTCTAGTATTGTTACATATCAAAACATAGTTGGTGGCAGGCAGGCCTATGAGATTGGTCCAGTGCAGTTTGTAGTTTTCTATTTAGCAATCAAATCCCAGTGCCAGGGATCTAGCCTATGATGCATGAGTTTTGAAAGCACTGTGGGGCTCCGTGCCAAGTTTTACAAGGAACCACATACCGAGCTTGGGGAAAGCGGAGAATGTTTGCCTGTGTGTCTGTGTGTGTGTGTGTGTGTGTATCTGTAAAGGTGTGTCTCCCTTTGCAAACCATTAGTCATTGAACAACACAAACTCTTGGCTACAGTTAATGTGATCCCTGCTGTTGAAAATGTCATGGCAGCTTAATGCTGATGGAAGGACATGGTTTGGCAAGTGGGCAGCAAAAGGAAAGTGTAGGGTTGAGCTGATCTACAATCAGCCATGATGGAAGAAGTCCCTGTTTCAACCTCCTGGTTCTCGTTTAGACAATTGTTTTGTCTGTCTGTCAGCCTATTTCCAAATCAATTGTATAGATTTATTTTGCTGTAGCTTAATTGCCCTTGAAAAGGTATTACAGGGCTTACAGGTTAGAACACACCGTTTATCAGTCCTAGTGTGGAGCATAATGCCGCCATGTTTGTCTGTCCTCGAGCACCGCACATCTCGCTCTCCGAGTGTGGGAAAGAACCCGGTCGTCCTCCAAACAGAACCACAGCTCTTTTTCTCCCCCCGAGTCCTTTTCTCCTGCTCTGGACCACTCGTAAAGACAATGTTACCCTCCACCTCTCCTACAGCCACTTTGAGAGAGGGGAGCCCCAGCCTAAGAGCACGGGGCCAGCCCGTCCTGTCTGAGAGAGCAGCACCCTAGACTCCACACTGACCGCCATAATGGCAGGGGCAGCGGGGAACGCTGCACAAGTGGCCAATTAAAGTTTCTCTCGCAAAAGACGCTCGCAGCTGTGTGCCAGTCACAGAACACGAGCTCTTTGGGGTGGGAGGTTTGGTGGAGGGGTGTGAGGTGGGGATGTGGGGGCGGGGGGGTTGGAGAAACTTCCTGAACGAGAGGAGAAAAGGCCGGAGCTTTGATGTGCCGTTCTCAGCGCCAAGCGACCAGTGTCCTCGCAGGAGGAGAGGGAACATCTTTGGGGAGGAACTTCAAAGTATTACCCCCCCCTCACCTCCTCCTCTCTTGTTGCTGCCTCGTACCATGCCTTACCCACAATTCCACTTCCCCCCTGACCCCCCACTCTAACCTGGGCCAGGCCATTGTGCGCTGAAGTGGCCAGGACCTGAACTGAAGTAGGCCTGCGCCTCTTTCACCCTCTGCCCCCCCCCCTCCCCCTCATCCCAAACCTGTTTTTTGCTCCTTCTTTCCCTGTCTCTTGAATAGGAACCCTTTAAACCCAACTTTGATGAGACATGGAAACACTGTTGTCTGTTTATGTGACCGTTTCTCTCGGGCCTATAGTCTTTCTGCATGGACACACAAAAAGGTTTGATGTTGGTTAAAGTTTAAATCAGTGCAAATGCATATACCTTTGTTCCTGCTAGTCATTATGGAACACATGAAGGTTGCATTAGCATGTTGAATTTCCATGATAAAGTCTAGCATAGTGTGAAACGGTCATGTAGGCTACATCCACACGATGCACGCGTAGTGTGTCGACCCCACCAGGACTGTATGCTAGGTTACCCTGACCCCCTCCAAAACAGGTCGTCATGACAAAACTACGTTAAACAAAGGATGGTATTGTGAGTGGTAACCACTTTAATAATGAGAGAAATGTTTCTGTGAGAAATGTTTCAGAAAAGGCTACGCCCTGCTCGACTAGTTCCATCAGAAACGAAACGTTTGAGAGAACACATTTCATTAAATCGACTAAGATGAACAAATTCTTACTTTCAAATGCTGTTTTGTTTGTTTTAAAAAAAAATTCCCCTTGTATATATTTTATAAGTAAAAGTCCTTCCTCAAAACACGTTATGGATCATACGTCTGTGAAGGTGAAAAGGGAAGGTTGTGAAATGGTTGTGGAAAAGTTGAGTATGAAAAAGTGCAAACAACATTACAGCACAGGAATTCAAATGAATGGCCCAATCAGCTAATATATGGAGGCCAGCGTGAAGCATGCAACAAATGAACAGACAGACAGAAGCAGGGGCAGGCAAAGATAATCAGATGACATTTACCATCTCACTCAGGTGCTTGTAAAAAAATATAAGTCTGCTTCCCAAAGTCCAAATAAACTGGACTTACTGAGACTGGGGACAGACTGAAACCAAATGACATGACAGGACAGAGAGAGAGAGAAGAAAAAGAGAGAGAGAGAGAGAAGAAAAAGAGAGAGAGAGAGAGGCCTCTTTGTGTCCTTGTTGTTGTTGCACTAATTTGACATTTTACAAATTCCTGTGTCATCAAGTTCTTCAAGTGTGCTAATTAAGAGAGGCAGGTCCACGGCTGAATGGGGGCCTTGCAGCCCCGAGGTTCCCAGCAAGAGGCATACTGCTGAGGGGGGAAGGGGGTGGAGAGGACACATACACCCACAGAGGGAAAGAAAGACTATAAATCATAATCAAGAGTTTACAAGTCCGTTTCCTATGTGTGCTTGGGAGTGAATGTGTATTTCAGTGTGAACATTTTGAGTATGTACAGACATACCTGCCATCTAGTTGCCGCCCAGAGCGCAGCCAGAATGGCAAACGAGTCGTGCAGACTCCTCGCTGCATCCTGAAGTTGAAGCACAAACACATAGCTTCCCACAGAACACAGTGGTGGGCTCGTTTCCCCCTGAAAGAAATACTGTTTCACCAAGTCGGACTCCTGCAAGGACCCACCACACACACACACACACACACACACACACACACACACACACACACACACACACCACTAATTCCACCCGGCCCCACCCCCCACCCCTGGTCATTGTCTTGAGGTTTGTTTAAGAAAGCTGTCACTAATGAGGGTCTAATGGGCCCAGCTCAGCCCTTCGGCCCAGGCCCATTGTCCTGGCATAACGGCCACACGGACCCCAGCTGTAGTTCACATTGTCCCTGACCAACATGTAAATGACCATTGACATGGTAATGTCAAGTAAAAGCCTAGCTTTTTGTGTGTGGGGGAGTCCCAGCTAGGAGGAGATGGGCACTATGGACTCAGGGTCTTGGGCTGCACTGTTGATATTCAGGCCATCCACGGTTTGGTTCAGAAGAAAAGACACGCCTCAGAAATCTTCTTCTAGGTCAACATCTGCTTATCTCTCCTGCTCTATTGCTCTGTCTGAGTGGGAATGGCTGTGTAAATTATTCAGGGAGGACAGTATCTGACTGTTTCTTGTGTTGTAGGTTTTGTTCTCTCTCTGTCTATTTTCCCTGTCTTTCTTGTCTTCACTGTCTTCACTGTCATCTCCCTTCGCTCTCTCTCTCCCTCTCTCCGTGTCTTTCATTTCTGCCCACCTACTCTGATGGCTAAATAAGGGGGTTGTTTGCGCTCCTTTCATCTACCCTGTACGTTTTCGTGTCCTGTGCTCTCCAACACAAAGGAGAGAAAAAGCCCTCCACCTTCTCATGAGGTCGGGTTGATGAGGACGGCTACTGTTAGGTCTCCATGGTAACAGCTGCGGCCAGGAGACCGTGTGTGTTCCCCAGAGAGGTAGATCTCTTAGGAGAAGGAAATGTACTGTATCACTACCATAGTCTATATGGTATTAAAGCATGCCGTATATTCAAACCTGCAATTATGTCATAGTTTCAAATTTGTTTAGATCATGCAGTGCAATGCTGTTTTTATGGACTGGCCAGTCCAGAGAAGCAAACAACAGCGCGACATCAGCCTGTTTATTAATTTACTTACATTTATTTTTGAATATATTATTCTGAAGATTGTGGCATTTGTAATGGTTGTGTAGCACATATAGGTCTGATCCATTTCAGATAGAGAGTAGAGCTCACTATCCGTGTGATTTTAAAGTAAAAAACCTTAAAGTGTTGCTTTATAATGTTGGTCTCCAATGGAATATGGGGGTATTCATATGGTGAATGGAAGTTATGGTGGTGTGCTTGATAAAAGATTGTTGCTATGATCTGTTTCAATATTTTTAACCCATCTTTAGAATGTATTATCTTTATCAAATAGGTATAACACAGTCATGGGAACTAAGTTTAGTGAATGTAGTTATTCTCATTTTTATGTTATGTTGTACCATTTCGTAACAAAATAGGGTTTACAGGTATAACAGCACTCATTGAGAAGGAAACATTCTTCTAAATAAAGTTCCCCCTTTAAAATCTTCTACAGATCAAGGACGTCTGTGGACATCCTCATTTTCCTGCATCTTTATTACACAAAAACAATTGTATTATATTTTTGAATGAGAGGGAATAGTCGAACATAAGGCACTCAAATCCCACTGAGATTTCCCTGCAATAGTGGAATAGCTCCACAGCACCATACAGTGGCCAATCAGGATAGCCAACACATGGTTAGGAATGTGTCCAGTAGATGGCGCTCTCACTATGTAATATGTTACCTGTCAACGAGCTGCAAAAACCTGCAAAATGTGACATCACCTTGCTCAATCGAGTGAGCATCAATGGACATGCAGTTACATGCCATCCATTCATATAATGGAATTCACTAACACAACATTAGAAACGTAGATCATTAGATAGCATTAGAAAGCAGAGCAAATTCATGATATACTGAAGGCCAACCCATCAATGCTGGTGTGTTGACTAAATAAATGTCAACAAAATGATAAAACATGGAGAGGTGTTTCTATGTGTGCCTGACAAAAGTACGGGGAGCGAGAAATAAAACGAAAGGGAGAGAGAGAGAGCGATGAGCAGATGTTAAGCAACTGAGTGTACCAATTAAAACGGAGTGAAAGGCTGAGAGTTAGTAGAGACAACGTGAGTGAGGTAAGATAGAGACCGGAGAGAGAGAGCGAGAGAGAGAGAGAGAGAGAGAGAGCGGACAGCTAAAGCAGCAAGCGCACGCTGCAGCCGTTGAGAAATGTCCATGTAGCCGAGACTTATTATTTTCTGAGGGGATCCCCTCACTCATTTTAGTAGCCCACTAGACAGACCTCTCTATCGTTTGTTTGCCTCGGTCATGACCACCTGAGTGGTCATTCTACAGTCCAACACTGGAGCCGAAAGGTTCCCGGATCAGCGCGCTCCTCCAGGGGCTCGGAGGCGCGCCAGGTACATCCAGGTTTTTGCCCGGTTTCGTCGCGGCACCAGACACCAATGCCTCGGAACGCCGAGACCGGAGAGGTTCGACCCGGTCCCGGATGTCGAGGGGTCTGCTGGCCCCCCAGAACACCTTTTTGGACACCATAGCTACACGTTTTGATGGGACTCGTAAGTACTTGGATACCCTAAGACCGTGTGCGCAGTTCTGGTTTAGTGTTTTAACATTTCACTTCGCAATTCCAAGCAACTAACGTATTACCTTATTGGTTTTCAAAGCAATGCCTTCTCTTTATGTCTTATGCAATTAATTGAGGCGTTGGTGGCTATGAGTAATTATATACTAGTTTGCTCTACAAATTAGGAAGGAATGAGCTGCAGGGTGCTCTGCCTGCCTCATGCTGTGCTGGTCACCTACAACCTCCACTATAGAATGGTATAGGCCATATTGACTAATTTGATTAGTTTTGTATCAATAAAAGACTACCTATTTTCACAAACTGACATTATTTAACAGCATGGATCATTCAACTACACTTGCTATCGCTACTTATTCACATCTAATCCACAATGTATATCATTTTTATTACAAATCTTCTGAATGTTATATGTCAAAATATAAGGGTAATATAAGGGAAGTGACAAAGGTAGTTTAAAAACTCACCATAGCTCCCAAGTTAGACAACACACCAGTTTATGACAATAGAATCTCCTAACAATGGACAAAGTGGATGTGACTAGAGGCCACTGAATGGGCGAGCTTTCTTCTTACATTCACGTAAGGGAAGCTAGTGAAACCACTTTAAAGGTGCAGTTGGCAAGTCTAGAGAAGTGGGCAAAAATCTGCAATAATTTGAATCACAACAGCCCAAAACGCCAGCCTCCTGAGTCTCTGATCACTCCTATACCTCTCCTAAGCCCCTCCCTTTAAATGGTAAAGCTAGGTCAAAATGTTCAGATACAACCATGCTTTTAGCCAGGAGCGTGCACACCAGGTGATTGACATGCAGGTATCAATAGCTCCTTGCAACTGTCCTGATTGGTTAGTGATTTCCGGGCTTCCAATTTTTGGAGAAGCTGAGAAGCTACAGGGTCTAGAGAGCGCATCTTCTCTCAGAGCATTTGATTTATTGATGTCTGCCTGTAGGAAGGTAGTAAACATAAATATTGAAAAAGCATATTATTTCTTGCTAGATAATTCAACCTACCTTTAATTAAGGTAATATCTGAGGTCAGTGGAGTCGTTTTAAGGGTTCAATAGAGACGCTTGCTTTGCACTCAGGCGTTCCCCTGGTTCTCCAGGGATGTTGCGCTGTCTTTTTGGGATGGGAGGAAAGTAATGAGGACGTGAGAGAGTTTGAAGCGCAGAGGCCCAGAGAGAGGAGAACTCTCTGGAGATGTCTTCTGATTTGAATACTTCATCGTCAACTTCTTTGACAAACTGGCTGCCTAACTCATGTTGCTACTTTCACTTTGATATAAAAAATATTTGACTAAAACCACTCTTTTTTTACATTGTTAATTGAGGTTTTGAGCGCAGTCAGGAAGAATGTAGTATTGTATCATAACCAAAAAGACAACAACCAACCCCATTAAAATCATTCTAATAGCTTAGGGTTTTCTGGGAAAGCAGCTCAGTCTTTGTATTGCAGGGCTAAAGAGGGAGAGAGAGGTAGCTTACTGTAATAATCCACTGTTGTCAACAAAGGTTTACGGACAACATTTCTCTGCCATCATTCTGTTCACGAGGCCTCTGTAGTGTGCACATGGACCATGATGACAGGTCACTCATATTTTCCCCCACATTGAACAGAGCGTCACGTCGAGCGTCTGTAGTGAGGATCCATAAGGAATCCACAAGAAACGAGGCCATCTTCAAATGCAAGTGCATATCATATGGCGTAGTGCATAATGCATGGTATTAACAACACGGAATCACATGGATCTCAGAGTTCAGTGCACTGCTGAGTGACATGTGCCTTTACACAGCCAGCCAACCAAAAGAGCCGCAGTGTTGGTGCTGTAGCAACATGATCCCACTCCCGTTTGAGTCTCCTTAAAACCAGCTCTCCTCCTGGGCCGCCCTTACCAAAACTCGACTGATGTAAGATGGGCAGCCGAGGGCAGTCAAGGAGAGGTCACCATGGAGACAGAGAAAGAGAAGGATTCTGACCTGGGGTGTTTGGTAGTCAGGTAGTTTTGGTGAAAGTGATGGCATTCACATACATGCACGTTTGCACGTGCACACACTAAAATGTGCTTGCACACACACACACACACAAACACACACCTACACATAGAAGCATGTCGAAAAATATATGCACACTCAATGCAGACACACAAATACTCTTCGTTTGCATTTGGTCACGGTGCACGATTAGGAGGCATAGGCATTTTTAAGCTTGACAGGAGATTATCAGAGAAAAAGAGACGGAGAGGAAGAGAGAGTGAGCAAAGGCATTTTTTATATGAATATTTTGGAGCTGTGGCTATGTGTGTGTGTGTGTGTGTGTGTGTGTGTGTGTGTGTGTGTGTGTGTGTGTGTGTGTGT
>JAVQIZ010230494.1:0-21474 GCA_036023535.2 Galaxias brevipinnis | reverse complement strand
CACACACACACACACACACACACACACACACACACACACACACACACACACACACACACACACACACACACACACACACACACACACACACACACACACACACACCACCTTGAGGCAGCGCAGCTTCCTGCCTCCATTCCCTAATGAGACCCATCCTCATTTCCCAACCAGCTCGGCTTCAGATAACTCCCCCCAGTGGACAAACAGGAGAGAGAGGGGAGGTAGAAAAAGAGAGAGATAGGGAGAGAGGGAGGATGAGAGGTAGAAGGGGGGTGAAGAGAGCGACAGAAAGAGAGCGAGAGAAAGAAAACGGAAGAGAGAGAGAATGGGAGGGCAAACAAGAAGGTTAAAGAACAATACAGTGAGTGGCCGTGTACCCGTGTGTGTGTGCGTGTGTGTGTGTGTGTGTGTGTGTGTGTGAGGGAGACTAAAGGAGAGAGAGAGGGAGAGAGACAGTAAAGGAGAGACACAGAGAAGGCAGAGAGAAAGAAAAGGAGAGAGAGAGAGAGAGAGAAAGGAGAGGCAGAGAAGGGAGAGAGGAGCATACACTCTCTTACCAGTTCGCCCATCATGCTTAACACTCCTCTATAATGCGTCTTTGTCTCTCTTTCTTCACCTCCCCCTTTCTATCTCCCTTTCTTTAGAGCTCTCGCTCTCTCCCACCCCCACCTCCTTGTCTCCCCCCCTCCCTCCCTCGACTCCCCCTTCTCCCCTCAGGCTTAAAAGGAACAGGACAGAGGACAACGTTCTTCCAGACAGATCAATAGCAGGCTGTGTGTGTGTGTGTGTGTGTGTGTGTGTGTGTGTGTGTGTGTGTGTGTGTGTATTCCCCATGGGGATGGTAGAGACGTGCAAAAGCCAAACGCCAGCCGTGTGTAAGCCATTTCTATGTTGGTGTGTGATCATCATGTGAGAGGGGTTCAGTAACACAGACACTTCATCACACACACACACACGCAGCACTGTTTGTGATAACTAACATCCGTGCATTCATTCTAAATACATTTTAAATACCCAGCACAACTCATATTCTATACATCAACGAGGGTATTAGACTTGCACAGTAATGCATTGTGGGTTATGCAGTCCTTACTGTCTGGATGCTATACAGCCCACAAGACTGCAAGAGTGGCTATCACTCCAAATAAAACTTGATTCTAACAGCCAAGAATATACACACGGACAAGTCGTGCATGTAGTCATACAATGTGTCATACAGCCACTGTCCTCGTTCATATTGGAAAATATACTTGTATTATGAAATGGGTTCCTATTATATCCTCCACCCCTCTGTGCGTGCCTCTAATATGAAACATGCTAAACACAAACAAAATGTATTATCTTATATCCATCTATGTATAATCTATTTTCAGACCACAAGCTCTGTTCTGAAGGAGATACTGTGTCTAAGTATAAGATCCCTGGCCTTTACAAATCCACGTGGATCGTTGATCTTTCTCTTCCAACAGCTCTGCACATCACAGCATCCATCACTTAACCAAAGTGAAGAGACGGCACCATTCTATCCAATGCAAAGGATACTTTATTAGCAAATCTACAATCTTCTTCATAGACTCTTCAGATCGTATAGGATCCGGTTGAGGGCCTCAAGCCTGGCCAGGGTCCCTCTCGCTCGGCCCTGGTGTCGAACTGGGGTCCTTAGCTGACCCCTGGATGTGACCGCAGTGAGCACACGGCTTCCGGACAGGGGGAGCGAGGAAGGGCGAGGAAGACGAGTAAAGGGAGGAGCCTCCCTCCTCCCGGGCGGCGGCGACGGAGACGGCGGTGGCCACGGAAACGAACGCGTGCGCCATGGAGAGGGAGAGGAAGAGGTTGGGCACCAGCATCCAGGGAGGCAGCAGTGCCTGTGGCTCGGCCAGGGAGGGCTCACCCGTCCTGGGCATGGGGGCGGTAGCAAGGGACCCTGTCTGGTTGTTGAGGCTGGTGCTGGGGGTAGGGAGGGGGGTCCCGTTAGCGATGCGTGCAGGAGCCACGGCGTCGCGGTCTGGGACCACAGGGCCTGCCGGCTCCACGGCATCAGCCAGGGGCTGAGCACCCACACCTGGGGAGAGAGGCTTGGTCGCCAGGGGATCCTCACCCAGAGCCTGGACGAGGGCGGAGGGCGGCGGTGATCTGAGGGAGGCGGCGGCGGCGGTGGGAGGGGGACGTTTACTCAACCGGATACGTCTGGTGACAAAGGGCAGCAGGTGCTTTTTTCCCTGGTGGAAGTATGGGTGACGGACCATCTTCATCTGGACGGAAGGAAGGATGGAAGGGAAGGACAGAGAGGGAGAGGGGGGAGAGAGGGAGAGGGGGGAGAGAGGGAGAGGGGGGAGAGCGAGAGAGAGGAAGCAGAGAAGACAGCGAAAGGGATTAGTGCCATCATCGACAATCCCAATTAACACCTTTTAAAATATTGCAATACAGGTCAAGATTGTGACCAAACTGTGTTTATACATTCAGCACTGAACATAAAATGTATGAGGAAAGGCACATTTTTATTAAAATGTTAAGTGTTTGATATTGATATGTATAATTTTTTTTAAAACCTCTGCATGTCCTATCTTTTTAAAATGTAGTTAGTGGTGTGTTCTTACTGTTACCTGCTTAAGTGTCTCTTTGGGTCGATAGCACAAGTAGCCTTCCTTGCAGGAGTACAAGCTTTGTCTGGTGAATCCATACATGTTAAGCTGGTGGTAGAAATTCATCACGCAGCTAGTTTTAAACACACGAGGAGCGTTTTGGTTCTCCAACACCTCTTTGGTGAAAAGCTCTTCGTTAATAACTACAGTGGCTCCGTCGGAAGCCCAGGTCACCGATTTAACTTCGTCATTTTCAACCAAATCCCAAAGTTTCACGGGGAAAGGGGATAGGTCACTCTTCTTTTTATGGATCGAGTCGAGACGTTTTCTTTTCGCCGGGCAAGGTATCTGGGATTCCGTGGCAGAAGGGCCCGCAGCTTGCGACCACATCTGCGAAGGGCAAGAATCGGAGGAGTCATCAAATTGTGGGGCAAGTGGGATGTGCTCGAGATCCTCCTCCAGTTTTATAACTAACGGCATCTTCACAGTAGGCCTACAATTTATTTGCACGCAAGTTTTGTGCGCGTTGTCTGGTTTTTGGCTACACGCAAAATGTACCCTTGAGAGAATGTTTGACCTATAGTGCTGTTCTGGACCTTAATACATCATAATAACGTCACAATTCTAGAGCAAGTTAAAATACGTTCTATGTGCGGTTGCTCTTGACAACACAACACAGGTTGTTTGATTTACGTACGAAAATCAAACTTTAGGCAGGCTGTGCTACAGCTGTGGGCTATTGAGACTGCTAGTATAAACGTATAAAAACAATTAATCCTAGTTTCAAGGTGTAACACTTAGTTAAGACGTCTTTTCCACCTTTTAAAAAAAATAATTATTCCGTGTTTTTACGTGTAGGGTCGGATACCATTGACCAAAGTTAACCTAAGGAAAAGTCTAATTCAGTCGAGTTAACCCTCAAAAAATAAAATAATAAAAACAAAAATAAAAAACAATAGTCTCTCCCATAATTTCCCAGATATTGCACTGAATAACAGGATGCACCTGTAGGCATATAAGAAATATGTTTTCTTTAAAAAGACCAACAGATTGGACACGAGTAGGCCACTTAATATTCATTAACTACGCGGAAAACAATAATTTTTGCGCGCTACACGCACCTAGGCAACATGTGCTCCAATAATACTGTGTTGTTGCTACTCAGCATATGTGCTAGGTTTAAAACGTGCTGTATTTGAATTCCATAAACAATCATAATGAGATTCTGGTTTTTGGAAGAGTTCTATGGAAATTTGTATACCTACATTTGCAAGAAACATTTATAACACCAGAACAGATGAGGCGCAAAAATGGCTCACAAACAGAACAAAACTAAGACCAAAGCTTTAGAGTCGAACACCGCCCTTGGTGACAATTTGCCCCAAAAGAAGCGTCGCCTTTCAAAAAACTATTTCGACGGTGACTTTCTAGAATTGAGTTTTGCCTCAAAATTGTGGAGGATAGTGGAAAGTGACTCGCTAAGGTGTGCCAAATGGGACCGGAGTGGCGTATACATGTTAATTAACGAAGAACGTTTCACAAAGGAAGTCTTACAGCGGAAGAAGCCACCTCCGATATTTCAGTGGAATACCTGGGGTGATTTTGCCCATCAGCTCGAGCTTTGTGGGATCCAAAAAGTCTCGAGTACGTCTGCCACTAGAAAGGTAAGGCAAAAGCAGGCCTTCTGGTCACAATTTATGACACATCAATTTGATGATCTGTGGTCAATTTTCTCCGGTAAGATAAAAACAAATGAATCTAGTATGTTATATTCTTATATTGTTTGAATCTTGCTTCTTATAATTAAATCTTACATTGTTGGGGGGGATTACGGAAAATTAACACCCTCATCATTCCTGATATGCAAAGCAAATCTTTGTGCTTGAAAAGATTTTACTCACTTTCTGAATTGGATATACTAGTAATGTATAAAATATACAAATTATAGAAATCAAGGCCTGAAAAAATACTTTTGTGCTTTTGTCTGTTTCTGCACAGACATCCATATACTACCACCCATACTTCAGGAGTGGTGTTAACGAGATTGAAAACGTGAATGAGTACAGAATCCACAAGTCTCAAGCCAGAGTTTGCCCGGTCAGCCCCGCTAAAGGTCAGCCCAAAACAAAGGAAGCCGAGCCTGTTGAGACGGAGACAGTGGAACTTAACCAAACAGGCACGACTGGGGCAACATCCGAACGTGGTGGCGCAACTGCCAGTCCCCAATCGGGCCCAATCACAACTGTGGACCGTAAGCACAGTGATCCAACTGAAGACGACGCTGTGGATGACACAGCGAACCTGAACGGAGCCTCGACCCACGACAACGTCGAGAGTGTGAACATGGACCCAGTGGTCGAACGGGATCAGACGGAGAGGACAACTGCCGTTGTGGGCGTCCTGACCTCCTCCGGTGACGTCCTAGCTCCCTCCTCATCTGGCCCGGTGCCGGGCCCCGTAGCCTGGGTAGCCTCACAGGGCGCGGAGCCCGCCACCACGGAAGACGGAGCGGCGGTCCACTCCTCTGACGAGGAAAACTCCGACATCAGCGTGACGCACTGCAGCCCCAGCATCTCTGACGTCGACCTCCGACCCAGTCCCGATGTCGTCTTCTTGCCCAGCCCGGGACATGGACCCAGGGTACATCCCAGACTTCCTCCCCCTGACAGAGGTCTCAGTCCCGGTCCCAGTCCCATGTCCGGGCCCTGCCTTACACCAGCCTCCCCGGGCCCTAGCCCGAGGCCCGCATTCACCTTTGACCCCAGGCCCCTTACGCCTAAACCCACCTGTTATGCTTATCCGTGTCAAAACCTCCCAGGGTCCAGGCCCTTCCCCCCTAACCCGGTGAGGTACTACGCTTTTAACCCCGGCGCCGCCAACCGCACTCCCAGCCCCTACGCCTTTCCCAACCCAGGACACAGGGTCTACCATTACCTTTACCCCAGGCCTAACCCATACGGGCAGCCCCACCCGAGCCCCGGCCCCGGCCCCGGCCCCGGCCCCGGCCCCACCTTCTTCCCTAGGCCTACGCAGGCAGACCCGGAGTCTCCTCTGCCGCTCGTCGCTACCCAAGCATCGGCCCACGGACCGCCGATGGCACACTCAGATGCCGAAGTCTCCTCCAGGCTGGAGAGGCTGTGCGCCGCCTACGTGGAGGTCCAGGCTAACTTCCAGGCTCGGGTCCAACTCCTGGCCCAGGCTCAGGCTCAAGAAGAGGCCTACGCCCAGGCTTTAGGCCAGGCTCAGGCCCAAGCCCAGCTGAAGGCCGAGGCGCACGCCAGGGCTCAAGTTGAAATCCAGGCCCAGGCCGCGGCCCACGCCCGGGCACAAGTTGAAATCCAGGCCCAGGCTCAAGCTGACGAGCAGGCCCGGACATCTTCTTGGCGGGTCACGCACCTTCCCATGGTGCCCGTGAGGAACATGACGCCAGCGCCCCCTGGTGGCTATGTGGGTTTCCCAACGCAGCAGCAGAGCCACGACGGAGAAGCACCAGAAGGTCCCAACCAGCGCTAGCAGCATCAGAGAGAGGCCTCTTGGCTCCTCCCTAACACCGAGAATGAGGGCCTTGCATGTGGACCTCGCCATGCATGTATCACCCCCCCCCCTCTCTCTCCCACCCGGTTCCACAGTGTAAAAGGCCCAGTGGATTTGTAGTCCATTTACAGGTCTCATTGCTCCTCTGAACTGTGCAAAGAAAATACAAAGAGAAAATCGCTTGAGAAGCAGTTACATGATTTGACTATTACATTAACAATATGATTAGACCATAGTGTGTGTGTATATATATATATATATATGAAAAAAAGGGTTCCATTGTAGAAACTTATATTAGACAAGTTATTCTTGGTGGACTGTCTAACATGATGTGAATGAATATAAATAAAACTTTGGTAAATTGGTTGGTGGCCTTGATGTATTCATGAATTAATCTAGGGGAAGAAAAATAAGTTCATTTATCAACGACTGCATCTAGAAGAAAAATTGAAAACGTGTACTCAAATGAGAAAGAGAGTTGGGGTAGCATTGTCGAGAAACAACAGGAAATGGGAGCAATGGAACTAATTGGATCGGACAATAATTTGCAGGATATTTTGTCAAGCTCTCTCAAACTCTCTTTCAAGTAACGTGTGTCAAGTGTCTAAAACATGTTTTAAGTTCAGACCTTCATCACCAATGCTGAAAGCAAGAGTTAAAACATATTTTTTGTATTAACAGTGAATATAACTATACAACAGCTCCCTCTTGTGGCAGAAAACGTGGAAAGCTCCTAAAGCTTTAAAACAAGTTGCAGCATAGCAAGTTAAACGTTTTGAGAAAGAAAGGGGAGTGAGGAGAAGAAAACAGGCCAGTGTAATAAGAGATTGTCTGTAGGTTTAATAAAGTTTGTAATGGTCCAGTACAATGTCAAGAAATGTCATACAATTGCGAAAGTAATTTTTCAACATTTTCATATCAACCACTCTTCAAAGCAAGGTGAAAAGCCTCAGGAAAATGGGCTCACTTAACTGTAACCGAGGGCACCATTAGTAGTAGCCATAGTAACTAGCATCTGCCACATTTGAAACTTTGGCAACTTACGTTGTAGCAACTTGGAATGTCTCGTTTTCAAAAAAATATAACAAAATACTTATGCAGGATTGAGGGCTAGTATTCGAAAGCATAGGTTAAGCGTGGCTTGTGGCAAATGACGCAAATATATTGTTCAACATTATATGGTTCAACATTAAGTCCTCAAACCAGCTGAGAGCTTTTGACCATTACAAATCATTCTAACAGTCTAAGCAATAAATTTGTGGAATCCCAGATTCTGCTACAAAAATATAAATAAAACATTTGCAAGCGTCTCCCCACTTTGGGACTAGTCTTCAAAAGGAAACGGGATGAAAAAGAAAAGTTGAACAAATCGTTTTTTCTCTGGTCAAGTTCTGGATCCCTGAGTCTATTTAAAAAGAAAAAAAAATAGACTGAGCTTCTCCTCTTCTGTTCTTTACTACGACAAAAATACATAATATATGGGCTTCAAAAAGTGCTCCTAAAGTTGATCCACAGCCAGTATCGCTGCCTTCTTTTCCACCAATAGCGGGCAAAAAAAAGTCTGGAATGGCGGAGATAGCATAGCTGATCCCCAGCAACCTTACCAGCAAAAGGCACAAAGGCGCCATTTTGGATCTTTGTTTCTATTCCGAGTCAATGCAGAGCCCTCCTCCATTTTGTGTCGACCGGGGGGGGACGGGACTCAGGGCCGCTTCTTAGTCGGGCGTGTCCACACAGAGTTTGGGCGGCGGGGCGGAGTATTTCCCGGGACTCTGAGTGATGACCGTGCCCGTCTTCTTGTGGAACAGGGGGGCCATCTTCAGCGGCTCCAGCGCGGCAGCGGGCAGCTCCTCGGTAGACTCGTCGCGGCGGATGTCGTACGACACGTTGCCGTACTCCCGCAGGAAGGGGAGGAGCTCCAGCAGGAAGTGGCAGAAGTCCTTGCGGATTCCGAACCACCCTTAGAGAGAGGCACAGAGTTCTGTCTTTAGAGGGTCTACATTGTGAACACAAACTCACACTGAACATCAAATGTTGAGATTTACAGTTGTACATTTTACACAAACACTTCCCAAGTTGATGTGATGAGAAATGCCAGTGCTTATGCTACAAACTGTAAGTTTGCAAGTGCCTATTTGTTAGCCAGACGGACAGAGATATATAGTCAGGCCGACTGCACAGTGACAAATTGATAGTTACATGGATTTTAAAAGGGCCTTCTGCAATCAGTCCTGCATATAGATCTCTTGATCGACAGCCTTCCTGGCTGACTGGCTGACTGATTGCGTTACCAACTGGCTAGATGAGAGGCTGACTGCCTGACTGGCTGGCTGGCTAAATGGCCGGCTAGCTGAACAGCTGACTCCCTCGATGACAACTCACAGGGGTTCCTGACTGACTGACTGACTAACTGACTGGCTGGCTGGCTAGCTGACTGCCTGGCTAAATAGCAGGCTAGCTGACTCCCTCGCTGACAACTCACAGTGGTTCCCTCCCTTCTGGCCAAAGGCAGTGGCCATGAGGGTGAGCAGGGAGATCCAGAGAGGGACAAACACACACACGTAGCTCAGGCTGTTGTGGCCGTCCAGCTTATGGACCAGCAGGATCTGAGAGAGAAGGAGGGAGGGAAAGAATATGAATACATTACCAGAGAAAGACACGCATCATTAACATATTGAGGGTAAGACAGAGAGAGTATGTGCATGTGAATCTAGCATGGGAATCACACAGAACTTGATATACAGGTGTTACCGCATCACATCTTATCCTGTAGTCCAAAAACACACACAGTGATAAACTCCCTTTCCCAAACTGCAGTGGGGCGGCGGAGCCCTTTACCTCAAAGGTGAGCAGGGGCACGACGATGGCCATCCAGCTCGTCGCCATGGTGACGTGCGTGCGGCGTTGCTCGGCGATGATGTCGATGGAGCGGAGGAAGAGGAGGGACCAGATGAGATAGTAGAGCACCACCAGGCAGAGGAAGGACATGAGGATCCAGAGAGGAACGCACACCACCTGGGCCAGGATGACACACACACACACACACACACACACACACACACACACACCACACACACACGTCATTGTAGTCATTGTAGTCATTTTAAACGTGGGACCAGCTGACAGGAGTATAACTTGAGTGACCTGGGCAGGGTGAACACATTCTCACACAAGCACGCACGCACACACACACGCGCACACACGTCGCAGCAGTAACTCTGAATGGGAGGCGAACTGACTAAAGTATAGATCGACTGCCTGTCATCTGCTAGCCCACCCATTAATGTAAAGTAACGAGTGGGTGCTGTATGGAGTTTTCTTGAAGAACAGGTCGTATTTTCCACATCCAAACAACAGTTTGTTGGTTTCGGAACTGGAGAAAGGAGTACAACATATACCGAGGGAGAGATGCTGCACACTACGCTAATTTCATCAGGGTCAATCAAAAACAACAACAAAAAAAACTTCACTCGTTGAAACTATTCTCTATTAGTTGGTGACGCTCCTCGAACGCTTATCTTTCAGCCATGTGACATGACCCGGCACCATCTTAAGCACCCCCCCTCCATGGAACTGAGCAAGACCGTCTGAGGCCAGAGTGGCACGCCAACCCCAGGACGGCGGTGGGGTTAGGGTTAGGATTAGGGCGAGGCCTGACCCTAGGACAGCGGTGGGGTTAGGGTTAGGGTTAGGGCGAGGCCTGACCCCAGGACGGCTGCGGGGTTGGGTTAGGGTTAGGGTTAAGGTGAAGGGTTAAGGGACTGAGAGCCACAGACTTACCAGCCAGGGCCAGTGGACGATCCGGTCCAGCTTGAGAGCGATGAAGATGAACTGGAGGATGTTGACCGAACACAGTACCTCCAACTGGTGCAGACGGAGAGAGGGAGAGGGAGAGAGGAGCAGGGTATTAACTTATGGGTGTAGAGAGTTTGGACTGCATAAAGTCACCTCCTGCCTTTGTTGTGTCGGTGACGATTCCTTCAGCATTTCTGGATTATTACACCCTCCCAAACTTCATTTGGTGCTTTGGTACGTATATTTGCGTATGCTCTGTGCATGTTTATGTGTGTGTGTGTGTGTTCGTCTGTATGTGTGTGTGTATGCTTGTGTCTCCTCACCTCCAGCGAGCGGTCGTGCCTGAATCCCCAGACACAGGCTGCCACGGAGACGGGAGAGACGAAGAACAAGGGCATGAAGACGAGCAGCCAGAAGTGGGTCCCTCTGTCCAGCCGGTGGCACACCAGCACCTCAAACACCAACAGGAGGCCATGGAGGCCCACGGCGATCAGCATGGCTTTGAACTCCACGCACGACTCCCCCTCGGCCCTGCGCAGAAAGGCGGAGTAGAAGCTGGTTATATGAATTCTATATTGGCCTTACACGAGCATATACTTCCACACACACACCAGAACCTTTGCTGTTAGATGCATGGCATAGTATGTGAATAACGATCTCTTACTTTTAAACACACACACACACACACACACACACACCTGTATCGAGGGTTGTGTGCCCAGATCCCGGTCCCTACCAAAGCCCCTATTAGGGCTAGCAGTTTCCAGAGCCAAAGTGGACTGAACAACGCCCAGTAACTCCACTTGATGATGCCATCCAGCCGCAGCGAGAGCAGCACAGAGAACAGCAGTAGACAGGCATAGATCAGGAACTTGCTGAGGAAATAACGTAGAATGAACGACTGAAGAAATAAGAATAACTGGGCATGAGTTAGTACAATTGTCTTTCCTTAAAGGCTAATAAATAAGGCTTGAGACTGTTCGATCTGAGATACACTTTGAAACTTGCCTTGCACATACTCTAAAGCGAAATATGTATAGTACTAAGACTGGTAAGCGATAGAGAATGTGTAGTGTAACAACATTTAGGATAAGCCAACGCAACGTCGGGCGTGTTACTTCCGAAAGCGTCAAATTTAACGGTAGAGAACTGTACGCTATCGATCATCAAATCTGCTCACAGGAAAACTCTAGCTAGCTAACTGGATAACGAATACTGTATTGGGTTATTCTTCACAGCTATTAACAACATTAGCTAACGAATAATTATTTAGGTTAGCTAACGTTAGCTAGATAACACGTCACAACTTTGGCGTAACGGTTTGACCATAACGACGTAAGACCAGTCGTACAGTTTTGCCTACAACTTGCATAACACATATATAATGTATCACCTAGGATTGAAATCTTGAAAAAGGCCTTTCAAATTCATGATGAAAATACAACATTCCATCGCAATGCATTATCCCGCGGCCATTGTTGGAGGAGGAGGCTATACACGTATTTGGCTTGTCATTGGCTGGCTAGATTGATAAATATGCAGACATGGTCAGTTTGACACTAAGCAGCAGTAATGCTCATGTCGTGAACTTCTGCCTCGCGACCTGAAAATATCGACAAACCAAATTAAAAGTTATGGAAATTTGGGGAATGAAATCTGACTGACGCAATTTTTTTAAGGAACGTGACTTCTTTTTTTTATACTATTTTGAGACGGCAAATATATGATAAAAAGTTTGTAGGACTGCAAACGACGGGTAAGTTAGCTAGCTAGTTACATCAACATAACGCTAGCATAACTGTTACCCATGGCTTGGGCAAAGTGGAGAACAGGACTTTTTTTCCTATTTATGCTCTGTGTAAAATCCATTCCTCTTTACATCAAAACGAATGTTGGGGACCGAACAGATCTGCCTTGCAATAAAACATGCAACGGCCTAGTTCAATGGGTTCATTCAATGACATCGGTAGATTCGGCGCGGCGAAGCATAGAAGAAGTGATTGCTGAATTCAATAACACGGCATTTTCTACTCTAACAAAGTATGATAAAGTCAAAAAGGGTAATACGGCATATTCTATCACTTTAATGCCGACCGAATACAATCACAACGGGGTGTACGTTTGCAGCTGTGACAAGGAACCTTTGCAGGAGGTTGACCTCAAAGTGATCTATCATATTGATAAACTCTGCTATGTCAGGGAAAACGTCACTCTCAACTTCTTTGAAGAAACTAAAGGGTTGGACTACAACCGCTTTGATCTTTATTGGAAAAAAGCTGGACAAACTGTTGTGAAGATTACTGGTGGGAACACGGTATACGCTGACGGATTCAAGAACAGATTATCTGTGAACAAGGATGCTCTTGAAACGGGAAACTTTTCGCTCACGTTGACCAGTGTGAACAGTTCTGATGGGGGCCTATACGAGCTCATCATCGATGACGGGGAGAGCCTAATAAGTGGGCGTCCGCAGGCATACAGGCTCACTGTCCAAGTGTCGCCAGCCGCTCCTTCTGAAGAAACCGCTGAGCCTTTCTGTAACAATCTCATATTGATATGGTGCTTAGCGACGTTTCTGTGCACCCTGCTTTTGGGTATAGGCATAGGAGTTTTTCTGGCCAAATCTTGGCCAAATCTTGGCCAAATTTTGTCTGGATTCTTCAGTTGTAAACAGGAATGCCACCACCGGCCCAATGTACCAGGAAATCAAGTGAGCAGCGATGAGTGTGTGGCCTTGTCCAGTTCAGTTCAAGAGCAGGGCGTGCCAGAACAACTGTCAACAGTCAAACCTACTGAAGGTGACAAGATGTAGTGAAGATTGCACAGGGTCCTTATGATAATTACACTGGGCTTTACAATCTCACATCTTTACATTGTAACATCTAAAAATCACTTGAATTGTTTTGTGTAGTCAATTAGAACTGCCTTGTATATTTTGCCGAGCTACCATCTTTTTTTAAAATTACCGATTGTTTGTTCTGTTATTTATACGTGTACCTTGTGGCTCTACCTAGATCATGTTTTTAATATTCCTAAGAAGTTATACCAATTGAAATATTTATGTAACGTGTGAATAGATATTTTATTATAAACTTAAGGGTGTGGGTAGAATGTAAATGAAGAAAGCTTTGTAAGTAATTTTTATTATTGTCCTGGAACTGATTTATTTATAGAAACCATCAGTTGTTCTATGAAAACTGGTTATTGTACTATGGTGATTTTTGTGAAAGTGTATATATATTTTATTTAGAAAAATGTCAATGCCACATCCTCAAATATGATTGATTTTGTCAACATTGAAAAGGAATCATTGTATGACTAATAAGCTAGGTCTCAAAGTAGTCCCCCGGAACATTGATAACTATTACCTATTTTAATATAAACGGCAAGCATTTATGATGATTCAATTAATTTGAATGTTCTACAATCTTTTGTATTGCTCAGAACCACACACTAAGCTATGGGTTCTCTCCACTCACGGTTGGCCCTGTGATTATGTGCAATCGGGCAGTGTATCCAAACTGCCTTTCCAGTACCGCTTCTGCTTAGCTATGTTTCAACAGTTGACACTCTTATTGCTAGAAGGGATGAATTGATTGTGTGGATGGTTGCCCTAGCAATCGATGGATTGCCATTCTTATGTTTCTCAATGTAGCCTATACGGTGTAAAGGTACTTGTTTTAGAAAATGTATTCTGCGTGCCATGTCTTTTTGTACCTTTTTAAATGTATTTTTCTATTCCATCCATCCACCCATTAGCTATACCGCTGATCCTTTGCAGGGTCGCGGGGTGGGGGGGCTGGAGCCTATCCCAGCCGCCACAGGGCGAGAGGCAGGGTACACCCTGGACAGGTCGCCAGTCTAGTATTTTTCTATTGTTTTTGTAATTTTTTAAATATCCAATTTCTTAATGCACAATGCCAGTAGATGCCAATATAGTTAAATTGAGCCTGTTAAAATGTTTTTGATAAATGTATTGAGATTATTTTACACCACAGCCATGTAATAAAATCCATTTACATAGGCTATATGTCTTTGTCTCGTTGATTGGAGGGACAGGCAGGCAGAAAGGATAAACAAAGTACAAAGTGTTTTATATATTTAAAGTCAAAATAAAATAATCCATTTATATAGCATATACACAAAGGCAATTCAATGTGCTGTACCTACTAAAGCAGTTAATACAAAAAGACCATGAAAAAACAAAAACAATTGTAATTAGAGAAATAAAATTGCTCAAAAGAAACAATTCAGCTAAACACAGAGTACAAACACGTTTTTTTAATCTGGATTTAAAAGTACTTGGCCTTGGAGCGAGTCTCAGATATTCCGGAAGTTGATTCCAGCTATTTGTTGCATAGCTAAACACTGCTTCACTCTTTTTGGTTTTTAATCTGGGGACGGTTAGCAGACCTGTTCCAGATTACCCTGGGGCCTAGGGGGTTCAAACTGTATTACCATGTTGGAAATGTATTTAGAGCTGAAATCGTGACTTGTAGATGACCAACAGTATTTTAAAATAAGTTGACACCGGCAACCAGTGTAGTGATTTGAGAATTAGTGTAATATGTTCATCGATGTATATTTTTTTTATCTTTGAAAATAGAGCAAATTAAATCTATTTACATCTAGCCTAAATACAAGCAAACAAGGTGGAACCGCTTAATGTAAATAAGATGTTACGCAAGGCTACAGCCTCAATCGGGATGAATTATTTGCTGTTGCGTCATTATTCCACCAGAGTACGTCGTTGTTCCTCTAAGCATTCAAACGGGATGACTATGGAGGCCCTGCAGGGGGTAGCAATGCATGAATGGATTGGAGACTCAAATTCAGAAAAGTGTATTCAGGACCAGCAGTAACGCGGCCGTGAAGGCACATTGCAACATCAAAGTTTAAAGACCCCGGACAGGTTATTTAAATTTACATTAAATAAAATGTAGAAGTTGGAGAACTAAAATCAGCAAACGTTGTTGGTATCATGTCGCGTCTTAACTGACCCTTAACCATGAACTGCTGCAGTAGATGGCTACTCCGCACCTGTAGAGGACAAACTGTGGGTCCGTTTATCCGACCACTGTCTGTTTATCCAACCACGATCTGTTTATCCGATCACGGTAAATTTATCCGACCACGGTTCACTCATAGGACCATGGCTGCTTTATCCGACCACGGTCGTCGTTTCCGACCACGGTCCGTCCTTTCTGACCACGGTCCGTTTTTAAGACCACAGTTAACTCATAGGACCATGGCTGCTTTATCCGATCACAGTCCGTCTTTTCTGACCACAGTCCGTTTTTCCGACCCCGGTCCGTTTATCCAACCACGGTCCATTTATCCGACCACTGTCCGTTTATCTGACAATGGAACGTTTATCCAACCACATTTCACTCATAGGACTGCTTTTTCCGACCACGGTCCGTCTTTTCTGACCATGGTCCGTTTTTAAGACCACACTTCACTCACAGGACCATGGCTACTTTTATCAGACCACGGACCGTTCATCAGATAACGGGTCCATTTATCCGACCACGGTTCACTCATAGGACCATGGTTACTTCTTCCGACCATGGTCCGTCTTTTCCGACCACGGTCCGCTTATCCAACCACAGTCCGTTTTTCATAGCCGCGAGTGACGCATGTCTCACATTGTGTCCTCCCCTGCTAGTGCACCTACTGTCCACAGGTGAGTTTAAGTTTCACTTCTCTCCGAATAACTTAGAGGTATTTTACCCTTTCAAAATAATAATAATGTATTGTGTCATTAATGTACTCAGGCAATTCAGGTTAACTTACTTGTGAATCAAAAGGTAATTGAACTAATTATTTTAATCTCTTCTGCAGCACAATGCCAAAAAAAGAAAGAATTCAGAAAAGGAAGGAGAAGGAGCACCAGGAAACAGCCAAAAGTAGCACATCTCAAAATGCATGGTTAAAACCAAGTAGGCCTACCTTCATCGGGCGGGCAGAGTTGGACCGTTGATTTATCCGACCACGGTCCGTTTATCCGACCACTGTGCGTTTATCAGATAACGGTCCATGTATCCGACAGCGGTTCCCTCATAGGACCATGGCTGCTTCTTCCGACCACGGTCCGACTTTTCCGACCACGGTCCGTTTATCCAACCACAGTCCGTTTTGCCGACCACTGTCCGTTTATCCTACCACGGTCCATTTCTCCTACCACAGTCAGTTTATCCGACCACAGTTCACTCATAGGACCATGGCTGCTTTATCCGACAACGGTCTGTTTATCCAACCACAGACCGTTTATCCGACCACAGTCCGTTTATCCAACCACAGTCCGCTTATCCAACCACGGACCGTTTATCCGACCACAGTCCGTTTATCCGACCACAGTCCGTTTATCCTACCACGGAGCGTTTATCCAACCACAGTCCGTTTATCCAACCACGGTCCATTTATCCTGTCAGTTTATCCGACCACAGTTCACTCATGGCTGCTTTATCCGACAACGGTCCGTTTATCCGACCACAGTCCGTTTATCCAACCACGGACCGTTTTTCTGACCACAGTCCGTTTATCCGATCACAGTCCGTTTATCCGACCGCAGTCCGTTCATCAGCTAACGGTCCATTTATCCGACCACGGTTCACTCATAGGACCATGGTTGCGTCTTCCGACCATGGTCCGTCTTTTCCGACCACGGTCCGCTTATCCAACCACAGTCCGTTTTTCATAGCCACGAACATGTCTCACATTGTGTCCTCCCCTACTAGTGCACCTACTGTCCACAGGTGAGTTTAAGTTTCACTTCTCTCCGAATAACTTAGAGGTATTTCACCAACTTCAATCTGTCAGTTACGACTCAAATCTCCAAAGTTTGTGTAAATATTTATTTTAAATTTTGTGCTCACTGTGTAAAGAAAATGGAACATGAGCAAGATTCAAATAAAGGTTGGAAATTGGTAACCCACAATATGCACCTGTCTTTTTTTATCTCGTGTCTTGCCAATTGCAACCCTGCAAGGCGATGGCGAATCAAAGCATAGCACTTCATGTTAACAAATAAGAAAACACGTTTGGCTTAGGCTATACTTAAAATACATATGCCACATGAACATCAAAGTGCATTGGAAAAATATTTGGATTTGACAAAATATTACATATTTAAATGTCTATTGTTGGCCCTATTTATTTCAACTCTTAAATATCATGGAGCAGAGCAAATGAAATATCGATTTTGTATATATTATAAACAGGGCCGACCTGTGGCATAGGCTAGCTAGGCGGTCGCCTAGGGCCCCAACGTCGAGGGTGAAAATAAAGGAAATTTCCCTTGTAATTGAACCTTTCCTTATATCACAAAACTCAAAGTGTGCGTCGTCCAAAGCTCGGCCAGCCATCGGATTGCGATCACTCAAGGCACAAGCACGAGCCAGCTGGTTCAAACTTGAATATCCAACAGTTTTCAAATTACTGTGACAGTTTCTTTCTCCAGAAGACTAACGCAAAAAGGTTATTAATGTTGCTGTACATAATATATAAAGTCCGCTCCTATGTCTTGTCATATTGCCCCTTGTCACATGTAGCTCTCCAAAATGCCATGTTGGTTCCCTGGCACAGAGACAGTCGAGTCTTGATGTGACGAGTGCGTTTCGATCTTATAGGCAAGCTAGATTACGCCCACATTACGCATTTTCAGTTAAGTCCTGGGGACGGGACCCTCTGTGAAACCGAAGATTTATAGTCCAAAAGATTTCACCGCGATCAGCTCAATGACTTGCCGCTTGGTAAACCGGGGAGCAGTTCATTGGCATCGGCACCTGCAGAGGACTTGGAGCATTGGAAAGCCTTCGTTAAGTGCAGTGAACCACCATGTTTCGGAACCTCTGTGAACGCACGGGTTTGGTCCTCCCTCAGCTTTATTTTTACTTCACCCTCTCCTGAAAGACAACTGACCCTCCACTGCTTCATCGTTTCCGCGGACAAAATCTCGTGTTATAAAATAAAAATAAATCATAGACTGCAATTACATGTTTTTATTCCCCACAAAAAATATTTATTGGAAATCTGTATTACCCAGAAGCTGATGTTCAAACATCCCACATATGCAGTGGTGCCAACTGCAAGAGGTGCATCGCGTAAAAGGTCCTTATTTCGGTTTGGGCACATCGTCGTTGAACACGAAACGGAGGGTGAAGTTGAAGTTGGTTCGGCGTTTGACTCGGTGCTCATATAGACCTGGCTTGATAAGTTTCTTATCAAATTCTGCCACGGTCTTCCTGGGACCTCTTGGGGCCCGATAATGCACCACAGTCGTTGCTGATGAGTCACAGGAAAGTGTGACAATTTTCCCCAAATGGACCTCCATCACACGGAGGTATGCAGTTGACTTGCCAAACATTGTACGGCAAGAAGCAATTGCTTTCCAAAACTGCATGTTGGTTCCCCGTCGCAGAGACAGATTTCGTTGAGCAGTGGAGAGGTCGGTGTGTGGATGGGTAGTGGTAATGAGTGAGTTGCGTTGCAGCTTATATGGGCACGGTAGATCACGCCCAAAAAAAAATCTCGGGAGACCGAAATCTATCCGACCACAGGTCACTCACAAAACCATGGCTGTTTTATCCGACCACTGTCCGTTTATCCGACCATGGTTCACTCATAGGACCATGGACGCTTTATCCGAACACGGTGCATTCATCCGACCACGGTCCGTTTGTCCGACCACAGTTCACTCATAGAACCAATCATCGTGGCCATGCGAGTTTGTATAACACTTACGTGAGCGCTGAAAGGGTGGCACCGCCACTGTAAACTGAGACGTGATATCTCACGAGCTTCACGGTGTTGGAGACTCGGCGTTTACGTGAGTTTGAGGAGTCCAGAAGTTCGAGAAACTTTTATTTTTGCCTGCAGGAGAATCCACCATTTTCATTTTTATTATTGGCGTATGGACTTATATCGTTTCAACGTAGAACTACCAAGCTATTTTGGAAGACTATACACGATGGGCGTATTTGCTCTTTTCTTAAGGATTCGACATCACTGTCCTGAATGTGACTAGCTGAGACGGTGAAATAGATTGTACGGGAATTGTTTTTGTTGTGTTGAATGTGTTTATGCAGTAACAGTTTTTACACATTTGGTTGTCATAATTGGAGAATGCTGTAGGCCTGGTCAATATGTTTGTGGTGAACGAAATAATTTACTTTCAGCTTATCACTTCTTTCGAAATGTTTTAGAATCTTTGTTTTGACGGTTGTAAAATAAACTTTCATTACAAGTCTTCAATTTCGGAAGACGATACCTGCTGTTTGCATTAGGTTTTTGGAGAATCCATTGCTCACAGCGATATGATCCATGAATTGCTGAAGGGAAGCATTCGGACAGGGACTGGGACTCGTCGACAGATCAAGTGTTGCCGCGAAGAGCGCATGTGCGTAACAGTGGGAAATGGCAATGAGTGGATAAATGTTCGGGTTGGGCACCTCTGTGACCGCACAAGTTTTATCCTCCCTCAGCTACATTGCCACCGACGACACCCTCTCTCCGTCAGGGTTGACGCCATACGACCCAAACGCACACAGACACTAAACGTAACTAAGCTAGAAAATACTTAAACAAACCCAAGAAGGAACACGGGAGGACGATTGACACAAAACCTGTTCCAGCAGGAGACAGGATCTTTACTAGGAAAACACGGCAAAGCAACACGCTAGCAGCAAACGATGATAGAACCGAAAACACGGGAAAACAGGAACTAAAATACAAACCAAGAGAGACCAATAAATCAATCAGAAAAAAACAAGGTAACAGGGAGCAGGTGCAAACAATACAGAAATCAGGCTCTAAACAGGCCAGGCCGTGACAGAATCCCCCCCTAAAGGCACAGCTCCCGATGCACCAAACCAAGGCCAGCCCCCTTCAGGCGGATGCATCAGGTGCCGACACATAGGAGGAGGCTCAGGAGGAGGCCGGGGCCGGGACACAGGCGGCGCAGATACGGGAGGCGGCCAGGGAGGCGCAGACACGGGAGGAGGCAAGGGGGGCGCAGACACACAGGAACAAGGAGGAGGCCCAGGAAGCGACCGGGGAGCAGCCACTGGGGGGACCGGAGAGCCGGCAGTGGAGCCGGGATAGACGTCTCGGAAGCAGGGACAGCCCGGAGGAGGACCCCGGGAGCAGGGAGAGCATCTCCCCTGAAGAAGGCAAAGTAGCACCATTACACACAGCATAGGGCTGTCACATTACGGAGAGTCATGCCGGTGCACCTCAAGTGTCCGTTCACCTGCTTCGCCATGAGCCAGGTCATGAAGTCCACAACCAAAAAATCTGATGCAAAGTACGCAAGGATACTGTCGAATCTCCTGAAAACATAGATCTAGGAAGCCTCAACAGGGTCCCCTCCGTCCATCGAACTCGAAGAGTTTAGCTCTATCTGCTGGGCCATGATGAGGTTCATTTATTCTGTCAGGGTTGACGCGGTATGACCCAAACGCAGACAGACACTAACCGTAACTAAACTAGAAAATACTTAAACAAACCCAAGAAGCAACACGGGAGGACGATTGACACAAAACCTGTTCCAGCAGGAGACAGGATCTTTACTAGGAAAACATGACAAGCAACACGCTAACAGCAAACGATAGAACCTAGAACACAGGAAAACAGGAACTTAAATACAAACCAAGGGAGACCAATAAATCAATCAGAGACAAAACAAGGTAACAGGGAGCAGGTGCAAACAATACAAAAATCAGGCCCTAAACAGGCCAGGCCATGACACTCTCTAGTGCCACTTCAACTCTCCGTGCAGGTGCAACCGTGGCAAAGGCTGCACTGAAACATCAGTCTCCCCTGTTAAACTGGTGCGCCGCGCTCGCAACTTCAGTTGTTTCTCATTCAACAGTTGTTTCTCATTCAACTTTTGCTTGTCTGCGGTTTGCTTGCAAAATAGAGAGGGTGAGCTATACCAAAACCACCCAGAACAACCAACTGCATTAATCATGCAATTTAATACAGCAAAACTGCATTATAGGCAATACTGTATATCAGGGGGGTCAAACTAATTTTAGTTAAGGGGCCTGGTACTGCCCACGTTGATCTCAAGTGGGCCAGACCAGTAAAACATAGCAAAATAACCCATACATAACGACACTATTTATCCATGTTTAAATCATTAGTGAAGGTTTTTGGATGATACACCCTATTTTAAGGTCTTTCTACAATAAACTAGAAACATAAAGACCAGAAACTCAGACATTAGCCCCCTGTTTATCTGCCGGGGCTCTCCTCTGCAGATTTCCTCGTTTAGTGACGCATTTGACGTCAAACGCGTCACTAAACGAGCAGTGGGCATGGATTATACATTTTTCAGTGCTGCGTGTGCGCTCGAGGGATAAACCCACTAGTGATGGCCTTCGAGGGCCGCGCCTATACTCATAGAATCTGTGGCTACAAAAGGTAGCCAACGTTCTCAGTGTAAATCGCTGTACTTACTCTTTACACTCTATCGCAGTCTCTTACTGAGACAGTGTGACCCCTAGTGGAATGATTAGAAATAGCAGGTACTTTTATAGAAATGCAATTTATGTTTTTC
>JAVQIZ010230492.1:0-42840 GCA_036023535.2 Galaxias brevipinnis | reverse complement strand
ATCACCCAATTGAACACACCTGTTCACACTCGGGTGCCTCGTCAGAGGTTGCTACATCACCACCACAGCTCTCCAGCGCCCTCTACCGGACGGATGTCCGCACAACCCTCACAGGGGGTATTTATTGTATTCAACCATGAATCTTTCAGGCCTTCTTCTCCTGTCCTCAGGTCCAGATGCTGACGATTTGTTTAGACTCTTGGCCAACACTCAAGGTCGACGGCTCGATGACCAGAGAGCATCACTTGGTGCATCGCCACGGATAAAGAATGGAAGTTCCTCTACAGCTGGTGGAGGAGATTCAAACTACCTATGCTACATGGTCTCCAAAGTGCAGGTTAGGCCCATGATGGAATGGACCATGCAAGGAAGTCTGAAAAAAACGTTAGTCTTGTAGCAATGACATTGTTCCTGTCATTACTTGGACCAGGTCGTCAATGTATAAGAGAATCCGTTCTCAGCTGACTTAAGTTAAATAAAGTTGAATGGTTCCTGTCTTATATTCCAGGGCTCCAGGATGGAAGAACAGAGGTGCTCTGCACCCCACATACTTCAGGACTTCGGGACCCCGTCTGCTCAGCGCAAAGCCCAGGTTAAAGATGGGACCCCCGGTCTAACTGTGCCAGGGTTAGGCCTCGTGGCTAAACCCAGGAGGTCTGCCTCCTTCAGCCCTGGCTCAGAAGTAGATAAGCCTCACCAGGTCAGTTATACTTACTGCTCAGCAGCTAACTCTAACATCTGATTGTCTTTCGTCAGCGGTAGGCATTTGTACCTGAAGTTTCACCGATTTTTGTGGTTTCTTATAGGAATTGTCTGCATACGAGCAGAAGCAGATGTTTGCCATAATGCAACGTTCCCAATGTGGGCGTATGGATGAGCAGCGTTGCTCCCTCGAGCTTATCAATGGTAATCCTTCCACGCTATAAAACAATGGAAGAACAGTAAAAACTGTACTACGGCCAGATTTAGAAAGCACATTCATCTTTAATTCCTGTTTTTGACCAGATACTGCTAATTTGGATTACAAGATACTTTGACAGGCTTTGGAGAAAAGTGTCAGCTAAACAATTGTAATATGTCTGATTGTCCTCTAATAAAAAAATGTTTTCCTCCTTAAAGGTCTAAATGATGAGAAGTTCTTCAAGGTCTTGTCCAGTAGTCAGAGCCGACGTCTGGATGACCAGCGTGTTGCACTTCCATCCTTACCAGGGCTAAGTGGGACCTCGAACAGGTCTCAGATTGAAAGGAGTCTCCCTGAGGTTAGGAGGAGTCAAGACGTATCCAGAGTTCAGTTCATCATTTGTACGTATTATCACCAAAAGGTAGCAAACACGGTACCATAAGTAAAATATTGGTCTTCTTTTTTTAATTTTTTTTTAACCAGCCCGCTACACCTCAAATTACTCTGACAGAGGGAACCCCGGATACAGCGAGGAAGTCCTACTCTGGGCTAGACTCTCAACGCCAGACGGCCTGCTCCGAGCCGGGATCCCCTTCTGGCCCCTCCAGATCGGCTTCTTTCAGCCCTGGCTCACAATATGAGATTCAGAATTCTGCAGGCCAAGTATTTGCTGCTGCTCTTGTTGTTTATTTCTCAGCTATTATTTGTGTTTCTCTTCAGACATATTTTTTGTATAAAATCACAATCAAGACATCCGTACGAATTTTTATCATGTCAGCAGCCCAGTTGTGAAGACGTTTTATTGTTTTCATTCTTTTTTAATCCCAATTAATGGAAGTAATATTGTTTCCTCTTAGGTGACTGTAAGAGTGTCTATGAGCTTCACCCCACAGCAGGTGAGGTAGTACATACATGTTGTTAAGGTCAGTTTGATTAAGACCTGCACTGTTTGGTTTTAATTTTTTAAAGTCAGTCAGAAATACAAATAAGAAACCATATAAATTACAATGTGTAAATCCGTATTAATAAATTACCGCTATGAAATATGTTAAACATGGCCTACTCTCCACCTTCACAGGGACGCGAGGATATCAACCCATCGTATACTTTTCCAGAACTGTTCCTCACACTGGGAGCGCCAGGAGACTCCTTTGCAGTTCCACTGAACCCATCCCCAACCAGAACACTCTCCCTGAACCTTAATCTGGTACCTAAGGAAGACAGTCCTTCTAGATCCCTCTCCCCATGTGCAAGTCCCAGCAGGGGTCGTCGAAGATCATCATCCTCTAACCCAGGAACAAACAGGAAACATTGTTCAAAACCAACCTCCTCCTCTCATTGTGATGCACAGAGAAAGCATGAGAACAATATTAGTCCAGAAGATTACTGCTTTTCCCAGTTTGAAAGAGTTCATTCATCACATCCACAGAAAGGGATGGGGGGAGGGGATCCAGCAGAGGGGAAGGGAAAAGCAGAAACAGTAAAAGGAAAGGGTAAAAGAGATGGAGGAAGGGATAAAGGTGGTAGGAAAAGATAGTTGGCCGTTTTTTAGCTACGCTTAAATGTGAGGTGAATGTGAAGCTTTGTTGAATGTAAATCAATTTCAATCAAAAAACATTTGGCTAAACTGACTAATTTGGCATTTATTTGTTTATTTATTTATCCGATACGAATTTGTATGTATTTAATATGTACAATTAAATGAATATTTATTGTGATCGGATTGGTATAGATATTTTGTTGAGTTTTATGATATAAACCATAGTTTATTGAAGTCTGCATTTACTTCCAACGCAATAAAGCATGTCGCTGTTTCCAATTTCCTTTTCAGCTTTTCATTGCTGGTATTGTGTTTCCTTTACTAATGGTTTAGTAAGATAAAATATGTAAAACATTTGTTTCAAAATAAAGGTCTGTACTGTACACCAGTTTAAGATGTTTTACTCGATTATAATATTTCCTATACTGTACAATCATATTTTTACAAAACAATAACAAGCCTACCTGAACAACATGAAACAACAAGATTTCATAAAATTATGATCATCATAATTATAGGACGTTATTGCAACTTCTTCAGTAAGACAGTATCTAAATAAAATGAGTTGAGTAAAATATTACGTAAAAAAACAAAAGCCACATTGAAAGATTGATTATTTACTTGCTTTTCATAGTTTGAACAAACATGGCAACATTATTTGAGACAAACGATTGGTGGGAAATATTGTAAGGGGCTGGACTATGCGTGCACGGCACGTTTAGGAAGTTCGCTGGTTTGCTAGCCTTTAAGCTAGCTAGGTAACGTAACAATAAGAGATTTTACGAACTTTTACAATCATTGCTGCCGTGGATTAAGCGCTCAGAATAAACATGCCATCGCTAAATGGGAAATCGGACGTCATTTTCGTAAGTTTTAGTGATATATTTGTGTTTATTTTATGACAATAGTTAACTATTTGAGTCTTATGGCCTCGTTGAAGCCGCGGCGCCAGATTAAATTGCCCCCTTCGTCCCTATGACGTTTGCCAGGCCTGGACGATTGTTGTTTCCCTTTTCGCACATTGACTGCTAACTTTATTTTAGCCTCATCGCTCAATATTTTTCACTCTGACAGTTTCATTGACGTGTAGCTGCAAAACGTTTAGCTTTGGAGTCAGCCAGGTATGTACACTCTCTAACTAAATGGTGCCTTTTGTGGACTCTCACAGGAGGAAGATGATCTTCCCTACGAGGAAGAGATCATCAGGAACCCATACTCAGTCAAGTGCTGGATGCGATACATCGAGTTCAAGCAGAATAGTGCAAAATCTGTCTTGAACATGATCTATGAAAGGGCTCTGAGAGAGCTGCCTGGCAGGTATGTGCAGTGGCCTCACACACATTGAAATTGCCTTCTGCCAATCCACTTTATTGTTTCCAGCAGAGTCATCATATCAGCCATTGCCTGTTAACATGAGCTGTCATAATCTCGCTCGCAGTTACAAGCTATGGTACAACTACCTCAGAGAGAGACGAAAACAAGTCAAAGGCAAGTGCATCACAGAGCCAACCTATGAAGAGATCAACAACTGCCACGAGAGAGCACTGGTGTTTATGCACAAGGTAGTGTTATAATGCATTGACCCATGTATTGTAACCCACAGTTATCCTGTTATCAAAGTGAAATAATCTAAGATTTGTCTAGAAGTAGATTGTACGTTCATATTTTTTTCTCTCCCTAATCCCAGATGCCTAGGATATGGATGGACTACTGCCAGTTCCTGGTGTCTCAGTGTAAGATCACAAGGAGTCGCAGGACATTTGACCGTGCCCTCAGAGCCCTTCCTGTCACTCAACATCCTCGCATTTGGCCCCTGTACCTCCGCTTTGCCCGGAACCTACCCTTGCCAGAGACGGCCATTCGTGTCTACCGCAGGTACCTCAAGGTAGGAGAGCACAAGACTTCTTAACACACGCTGTCTGACCATGTAGAAGAGACTTTAAGCGAAGAGTGGGACAGACACTATTTGACGTTGAGTTCCTTACTCAAGCAGTGTTTGCCACCTTGTTGACTCTCATCTTCTCATGCGGCAGCTGTCTCCAGAGAACGCAGAGGAATACATAGATTACCTTCACTCTGTCGGCCGTCTGGACGAGGCAGCTTTGCGACTGGCAGCGGTTGTCAACGACGAAAGCTTTGTTTCCAAAGAGGGCAAGTCCAACTACCAGGTACAATATTAAATTTAATCCGTTCAAAACAACACATTTATTATATTTGTCAGGCACGTTTACATAGGCGATATTGATTAGGAACCAATTGTTGGGATTGTGTTCTCCGTGCTAGCTGTGGCACGAGTTGTGCGACCTGATCTCCCAGAACCCCGACAAAGTTCACTCTCTGAACGTCGGCGCCATCATCCGGGGGGGCCTCACCCGCTTCACGGACCAGCTCGGCAAACTCTGGTGCTCCCTCGCCGACTACTACATCCGCAGCGGTCACTTTGAGAAGGTAAGCTTCGAGGATCTCGCCAACAGCCAATCTTTTGTCCCTCAACTGGTCACATGGAGGCGTGCGTTCACATGCGTTTTGATGAGTGAGCGACGTGTGGGCTTGCCCGTCTCCCCCTCGGCAGGCCCGTGACGTTTACGAGGAAGCCATCTTGACGGTGGTGACCGTGAGGGACTTCACGCAGGTGTTTGACAGCTACGCCCAGTTTGAGGAGAGCATGATCGCGGCCAAAATGGAGACCACCTCTGAGATGGGGAAGGATGAGGATGGTGAGTGTGAAAGTATAAAAACCCAAAGAAATCTGTCCTACCAAGCATCTGAATTGTGTTAGCATTACTATGGCTATCACCTCTTATCATTTATGTTTTATCTATGTATTTGTGATCTATGTATTTATGTCTATATATGTTTGTTTTTTTTACATTCTCTGCTGTGCTTTCCCTTACAGAGGACATTGATCTGGAGCTCAGGCTGGCCCGGTTTGAGGAGCTCATAGCCCGCCGGCCTCTCCTGCTGAACAGTGTGCTGCTGCGTCAGAACCCTCACAACGTCCACGAGTGGCACAAGAGGGTCAAGCTGTACGACGGGAAGCCCCGACAGGTACAGAGAGACACACCCACGGCCCCTGACGCAGTCCTAGGGTCCTAGGTTTTCTCTTTGAACTAATTAGATGGTTTAGTCTTTCCATTTGAAGAGGATTGTGTTATGGTCCATATATACGGTGTATTAACGACTGTGGATGTGCCTGTCTTAAGATCATCAACACCTACACGGAGGCCGTGCAGACGGTGGACCCCATGAAGGCCACGGGGAAGCCCCACTCCCTCTGGGTCTCCTTCGCCAAGTTCTACGAGGAGAACGACCAGCTGGACGACGTGAGTTTAGAGGCCTGAACCCTTTGCTATGCCATCCGCAGCAGCGTTTTCCCTGAAACATCTGTTTTTCCTCCATGCTTTTCGTCCTCTTGTCTTTACCCCCACCCCTCAGGCCCGAACCATCTTCGAGAAGTCCACCAAGGTCAACTTCAAGCAGGTGGACGACCTGTCAGGCGTGTGGTGTGAGTACGGGGAGATGGAGTTGCGCCACGAGAACTACGAACAGGCGCTGCGCATTCTGAGGGTGAGGCGCCAAATTACAGAAGACACACTTATGTAGGCATTGTTTATTTCATACGTGTATTAACTGTGTTCTGAATATTACGATTCTATTGGTCTTTGTCTGCGTGTTTAGAAAGCCACTGCCATCCCATCCAAGAAGGCTGAGTACTTTGATGTGTCTGAGCCTGTCCAGAATCGTGTCTACAAGTCTCTGAAGGTCTGGTCCATGCTAGCTGATCTGGAGGAGAGCCTGGGCACGTTCCAGGTAATCATACCAGCTGTAATTGGCCAACACCTATTTGCATTACGTCGTACAATAACCATTTTTAAAGCCTCTAAACGTGAGAGAAATGAGTGATTTGAATGGTTCTGAACTGATCGAGTCTTTCCTCGTCGCTCCTCAGTCCACCAAGGCAGTGTACGACCGCATCATTGACCTCCGCATTGCCACGCCACAGATCATCATCAACTATGCCATGTTCTTGGAGGAGCACACCTACTTTGAGGAGAGCTTTAAGGTGCGCACCATGCAGCTACCGGAACGTTCCTTTTAAACCCTATTCTGTCTTAACCCAATTTGTCCTGAATGTGTTTGGTCTTTCTGCTTCCTCAAGGCATACGAGCGTGGCATCGCCCTCTTCAGGTGGCCCAATGTTTATGACATCTGGAACACATACCTCACCAAGTTCATCGACCGCTACGGAGGCAAGAAGCTGGAAAGAGCCAGAGACCTGTTTGAGCAGGCTTTAGACGGTTGCCCAGCCAAGTTTGCCAAGAGTAAGTGGCGTTTCCACGAATCTCTGTGAAAACAAACAGGGCTGTGTGGGTCAATGTATGTCTTTTAATGCTTTATGAATTAAATACCTGCCTGGGATGGCTAAAGGATCAAAATATGTTTGACGGGAAATGTGTAGGGTGTGTTTTAAAGAGTGGGCCGTGTTTCTTAACCTTGCAGCCATCTACCTGCTCTACGCCAAACTGGAAGAGGAGTTCGGCTTGGCCCGCCACGCCATGGCCGTGTACGAAAGAGCCACGCAGGCCGTGGGCGATGGCGAAAGGCACCACATGTTCAACATCTACATCAAGAGAGCCGCCGAGATCTACGGCGTCACCTACACCAGAGCCATCTACCAGAAGGCCATCGAGGTACGGTGCACCGTGTTTTTAATAAGCGCGTCATCGTGACCCACGTCGGATTTGTCAAGCGCTGACGCCGTGCTTCCTCCCCGCCTCTCAGGTGCTTCCCGACGAGCACTCCAGGGACATGTGCCTGCGCTTTGCCGACATGGAGAGCAAGCTGGGGGAGATCGACCGGGCCCGAGCCATCTACTCCTTCTGCTCCCAGATCTGTGACCCACGGGTGAGATTTCAACCCCCTACGTCCTCAACCCAACCCTGAAACGGTTCCTTTTAGTTAGTTGAAATCTGTATATTTATGCGAGTCCCGTCTCTTCCCGCAGATGACGGCTACGTTCTGGCAGACGTGGAAGGAGTTTGAGATCCGCCACGGGAACGAGGACACCATCAGGGAGATGCTGAGGATCAAACGCAGTGTCCAGGCCACGTACAACACTCAGGTCAACTTCATGACCTCCCAGATGATGAAAGCCATAAGCTCCTCTGGAACCGGTGAGAATAGAGCATAGTGACCACACAACAGAACTGTGTTTACACCGAGCTAAGGATTTGGAACCGGCAAGGTCTGTTTTATGGGGGATTGTGTCTCTAACTCTCACATGTTCTTTTGTCCAGTGTCAGACCTGGCTCCAGGCCAGAGTGGTGTGGACGACATGAAGATGCTGGAGCAGAAGGCCCAACAGCTAGCCGCCGAGGCCGAGAAGGACAAGCTCGTGCCCAAAGAGAAGATCCTCTTTGTCAGGTTGGTGGCGCCCATAATCAGCTGCTACGTGTTTTCAAAGAATATGGAAGGATTTAGCATCTCACAAGCTTTTCTTAACTGTTGTACCCCTTGTGCGTTGCGTTCTGGTTTAGAAGTGACACCTCTCGCAGCGAACTGGCTGAGTTGGCCAAACAAGCTAACCCCGATGAGATTGACATCGATGAGGATGAGGAGGAAGACGATGAAGAGAATCAGGGCCCGGAGGGTAAGTTGCAGATGCCACAGCTCAGGGAGCAGACATGTTTAATGATTGCTGAGCATTTACATATTTTACTTTGTTTTGTATGTTAGCTAAAAAATTTTTATAATGTGCTGGTCTTTCTACAGAGGTGCAACTCGAACAGAAGAGTATTCCCACAGCTGTCTTTGGAGGGCTCAAAGACGACATGGAAACATCGTAATTTCTCCGTGTACATGTGGTTACGATATAGCGAAACCTGGGTGTCTTTTGAAAAACTATTGAGTGAATGGACGTCATTACACGTTGGACTGTACTTTTCCCCTTAATGTTTTATAAAATGTAATGGCTTGTCCATACCAGATCAGTAAATAATAATGTCAACAGTTTAAATTCCTCTGTTTGTTGTACTACAACTTTGTAAAGTGTCTTTGGCCAACTTCGTATTTTCATTAAATGTGACTGAAGCAAAGACTTGTATTAATGGGGAAAATTGAAAGTCTTGTGGTAAATTACAGCATTACTTGACATTAGCCACAAGATGTCACTCTTTCCCATTGTGGAGTCTAAGTCATTGGGTAAAACATACTGTTGTCTAGACGTGATTTGTGTTAATAATAACAAGTTATTAGCTCAGACGTTTCCTGGAAACATTGATTTAATTAACCGTGTGGTTTGGCTGGAGTTCTAACACATTTGGCCAACAGAAACACTCCAGTATCAGAAGTTTTATTTTCTGCCCTTGGGACACATGAGGGAGGGAGGAGCTTAGCTGGTGGCAAAGTGTGTACTTGATTAGAACTAGAGTTGAGAGTTAAGTCGATTCAACACTGACTTGAGCACCATTTGTTTGTTGACTTAATTTCCCCTGTTTTCTAATATCTAAATCTATCTAAATCTGTTAGTCAGACCAAACCTTCACCAGCTTCACTTACTGGTCTGCAATGGAGAGTACGAGCTTTAGTATAACAGTACATAATGAAATTGTATGTTTTTAAGTTACAGTATGTTATGTCACTTTGTTTAAAGTTAAAAGAAAAGCTATAGAAATAATGTATGTATACAGATAAATGGAATGATTGTCTGTAATTAGATTAAAATAGTTCAGTGGTAATCCTCTTACAAAGTTACAGTGGAGGAACGCTCAGGGATCTCTTGGAACTTTCAGGGCCATCATGTGATAGGGAGGTACTTTGAGAATTTTGCTTTCCTTGTGGATAAACTACTGCAGGAAGCAAAGATGGTGACTGCTACGGAATGAGGGCTAGTGTACCAGAAATATAAACGCCTTTTGTTTTGCTTCATACATGTTATGTAGTAAACAATGATTTCTAGTAATAGTAGGCCTACTTTTCAAATTGTATACAAACCTTAGTTACCTTTTAATACGTTATTATAATTATTACTAATGTTACGGAGGTGTTAGTCACCAGAAATGATGGCACTTAGGAAAAAATTCACACAGGACACCTGTCGAGTTAATGCAGAAGATGCACCTGTTCCAGAGAACCATACCCGTACCTGCTGGCTGCATTCGCACGCTGAAGGTCCCGCCCTTTTTGTTCATACTTCAATGCAATTGGACGGTCGGCTGAGTGAGTGATGCCAGTTTGGAGCACCTGGAAATCCGTCATCGGCGGGGCTATACAGTCTACAGTGGATCTGCGCACAGCAATGCGGACGAAGGGCGAAACAAGGGATAAAACATTTGCTGTCTTATTTAAGCCATTGTTTTTGGAACACTTCTAGAGTGTAATACTTGAACCAAATTCAAATTTGTTTGCCGATATGAAGTGAAACTGGATGTACATCTTGGACTAGAAGCAACACTCGGACGGATATTTCTTCCTGACAAAACGCTTACCACATCCGTGTTCCCAGCCTTTCTATGGATGGGATGGTTGCTTAAATTTTAGATTGCATTTTGTACTATTTTTCCACTGCTTCCTTTCCCCTTTTTCCACGGCCGGTCCACGGACTAGCTATGGTGGACTCTAATGCAATCAGAAAGACGTTTGCAGTACCGGACATTAAGCCTTTGGATTTGTATGACTGTACCAGGGCAAAAATATGTGCAAGTGTTGGATGGCTCCTTTCAAAATCTTACGGCATTGCAGGTAGGTTAAATGCCTAGTCCAATGTATTGTATATTCTGGGGGTTTCAAAGACACCCCTGCCTGCCCACTCCCAATAACCCAGTATGTTTTCCCCTACCTACCAGTTTAGCCTGTGTTAAAAGCGCATGCATGAAGGTGAACTATGTGCTTAGTGTATACTCAGCGATTTTGGCCACACAAAGAGAAGCATTTCAAAAGTGTGATCGTGCGCTGTAAGCACCCCCTTCGAAACGAAATAGCTGCTATTAGACCGCTCACTTTTGGGGTGCACGAATTTAGTCCGATAAAATAGCAGAGACATTCAATAAACAACCTATTTTTGCTTGTTGTTTTCCTGGACCATAGGCTGCATATTTCTAGAACAATTAAAATTGTACTGCTGCTTTTGGCCCACTATGCATGGTTTGGATGTTGACAGCTTGCCTAAACTCAGTTTACGAAGGATTAAGGATGTTGCTGGCCTACATTTTTTTTTAACGTTTTTTATTTTTTATTAAGAAATCTGTACATTTCGGTTTAGGAAAAGCAATTTATTATTTGCTTTACAGTAGGTTAGGAGGCGCATCTAAGCTAGAAACCAGCCACTTACCCACTGTGGAGAATCCTTTTGTTGGATAGCCAAAACTATAAATAATAATTCTGCTTTCTAACAGGCTGTGGATTGTGGAAACGTAACTCAGACATACCCTCATCAAAGTAACATCATTCAATTATCTATTATTCATTTGCTTTGGCCTAAGCTTTGAATATACTTTGGATAAAGACCAAATCAATGTCTGGTAAATGTTCTTAATTTGGAAACATAGGGATGGTAGCTTCCTCCCACATTCCTAAAATGTAAACAAATGTCCCAATCGCTCACTTATAATGGAATGAACGTGCAAGAATGAACTCAGTTTGGATTGGCCAGGTTGTGACACAAACTCAATTGTACTCTCTAACAACCTGGTTTATGAGTCATGTGTTACACAATCCCTGGCCATGGGTCCAGGCTGGGGCTGATGTTTGGCTGTTCCGCCTGTGCCCTCCTCCACGATTCAACCACACCCTCTGGTCAAAGTCACTATGTTAAGCCAAAGAAATACGAGGATTGGGAATGACGGCAGATTTCCCTTTGTCCGTTGGGTTGTGTGTGGGGTATCTTTTAAACAAATGGCTCTTGCTGAGGCAGCCCAAGACAGCAGATATCCTCCTGTTTAAACGGGATGACATGTTTAGAAAGCTGGTGGTGTAGAACAACAGATAACACAGCAGGTTGGCCGCCAGAATCCCTGGCCCTGTCTGTCTTCATGGCCAATCCACTAAGAGATTGGTTGTAACTATTCTCAAGCTGATGAGTCACGTAGTCCTTACATTCATTTGCTCAACTATAGGGTCTAACAAGACGCATGCGTTCGTACCTCGCGTCTCTGTCAGACTTTCACGACAAGGCCCACCAGTGAACATAGACCGCGCAGGGTCTTTTGTAGCTTAAGAACAGCGGGCCATCTTCTTTTTTAATGATTGGGCCCTATCACATCCGCTCCCCTAGTGGTATTGATCCCTTCCCTCAAGCCTTCCCCTCAGGGATTTCCAGATGAAATGAGAGTTTCTTGTCGGGAGGTTTTAAACCCCTCCTGTGTGTTTTAGCTCGGCTGGAAGCTGTTGCTGCAGTTCCACTTCTTGCCCACAGGACCGGTGGGATTGGTCTAGATTGTAGCCTACGACTGCTTACTCATCCCCTCCCCATCAGTGTACCCAGGGTGTGAGTCAACAGGTGAGGAGGAACTAAGCAGGATCAGCTCCTCTGTCTGCGTTGCGACATCTCCTACTGTCGTATTATGGGAACACTTGGCAAGCTAGACCTGTGCTACTGTACTATGCCATGTTTTCTGTCCATGGTCATAATAGGCCTTTTTCAAACTAGGACCATGGGGGTAACTATGCATACGTAATATGAGGATATCATATTTATGCTAAGTGGCTCTGTGGATTTCTAGGTCAGCAGGGGACCCCTGATGCGGGCTGGCCCAGGCCCGTGTTACCTCGAAGGGGCGGCTGTCACATGCAGATGGTAGGCCTGTGAAGGAGTGCTACCTTTCTGCCCGTTTGTTTTCATCCCTTGTAGGCCTTGGGTTCATCGGCTCACCCGTGTGTTTCAGAAACCGTCTGGGATTTACTACCAAAATAGTTTAGATTGACTGACATAATTTTATTGATTTAATCTAGATACTATATGTGACAGGTCAAGTTTTTGCCTTTTACTGAGAGTTGTATAGTATTTTCCGTTAGCATTATATGTGTTGCCATGATCGGCCTGTTCTTACTGAAGTTGTTTTTTTTGGGTTTGTTTTTCACACTGGTGTTGAGCAGGCCACAGCTTAGTTATGTTCCTGTTGGCTTTGTATAATTAAAGCAAGACCTGACTTAGTTCTAAGTGCCTCTTTGATCCATCCCACTGCATGGTAAGACTGTTATATAATCTGAATACTATGTAGACTGAATACAGTACAGCGAATGTTAGCACTATGTCAACTATGAACCTCTCTCTGAGAGTTTAAAGAATGAGTTGCTGCACATTGACACTGCTAATGTCCAAGAGCGAGCTTGTAGGAGAACAGTTATGGGTTGTAGGCTTAAGACTGACATTTGAGTTCTGGCTTCCTCTCTCACTCTTCGTAGCTCGCACCCTTCTACACATCTGAGCTCTTAATGAATTATTTAATCCAGGGGTGGGTTCATGAAGGATTCTAGTAAGACAGCCAGACGACTCCCCCATCATCACATCTACATGCTTCCGGAGCCTGTGTGGGCCCTTGATTAATACAAAAAGGTCTTAATGTTCTGGGTTCCCATGGCAACACACTTGTGCACTGGCCAGTATTAGATTTCAAGTAGAATGGAGAGGGACAGGGATTTACCCATACTAAATTCTCCCCAGGGAGCTAGCAAGGTCCGTATTTGCGGTTGAATTTGTACGACCCTTCAGGGGTCTTCTTTGTTTGTGTTTTGGTTTTCTTTTGTATGTTGGTTTTAGTCAGACACATGTCCGTAATGTTTGTGACATGACCAGCACGCTAACTCAATCAATCAATTATGTATGTAGAAGGCTACACATGGCCCCTACATCCCCCATCCTATGTAGAGTGGGGGGTACTGCTAGAAAAAGACAAAAGCTATACAACTCGAGTCATTTCTACACTGGCACTTCCATTTAACAGAATGCTGCTTGAAACTTTTGTAAAAAATGATTATTATTAAGTTTAAAATAAGTTTAGCTTAGTGCTTAGCCTCTACGTTTCTTTTTGCTACGACCCTGTTTCAATCATTATCTCTGTAAATTTGATCTTTGCCCTCTCGCCTAGTCCCAATAGATAGGCCCTGACCTCTGACCCGTGAGTGACACAGAGGCTGGTGCTCCGCTTCATGTTCGTCCACAGAGACACTTGTGTTTGCTGTATAAATATTACCCCGAAAGCTACCGATTTCTACGCTTTGTTCTTTTTATTTAAAACTTGGCTGGTGTTATCGTCTTCTCGCTCAGACTTGCGTCTGTCTGTATCTCGCTCTGCCTGTAACAAACCTTTTCAAATGTGAATTTCTATGCTGACTGGCATTGCCACGGAGTGCAGGTACGCGCAGGCCCGGCTTGCTACATAAAGTTATAGATTTGCTTCAAGTCTATTTTCAGACTTGCTGTTCCACGTCTTGAACAATTTTTTTTCTTTTCTTTTTGTGACGCTGGTCACACAGACTGGCCATTCATTTACTGGTGTGCCTCTGCCACAGGGAAATGATACACCTCTATCGACCACGTCCATCGCACTGAGCTGCGGCCTTTGCATCCTATTTTGCATGCAGAGTTGAATTGTTCTCAACCTCCTCATGTATGCTTGTTTACATTTTTCATGTTCCACCTCCAGTGGTGTTGTTGAGCTACTTCACCGTTGGCATAACTGAATGTGCAGCTTGCAGGACAGAGTGGGTTTGGCCTGTAATGTTTGCACTCCTCCCTTTCCCTTTGGCGTTTTTTTTATCGGCACACAATAGCACATTCATACCTTTTGTGCGCCGCCAAATAATTTACACCTGTAGTTCTCAGTGAGTGAGAGACAGGGGCCAGAGGCAGGGCCATTGTCTGTGGGATGGATGTTTTGTTGTATTGTATCCTCTCAATAGAGCCATTCCAGAGCCTTAATGACACAACAACATGGTGATGCCACGCCCACACTCCTCTCTCTCTCGCGCTCTCTCGTTGTCTCTCCCTCTGACAGATACACAAGCCCCCATGCCGGTTTCACCTTGAACCTTGTTGGCTTCACGAGGCAGAAAACGTATTTTAGCTTTGTTTCATATTTAAATAAAGAAGATTAACAAAGGGTTGTAGTTTTTGGGGTTTTGCGAGTTTTCGTCAGCTCTAAATGCAGGGAAACCAGTTTGCCAGGAGGTGTGTCACCCAAGTCAGGTGCGTGTTTGAGGATCTTTCAGGGCTGTGTACATTCCCCTCTGGTTTTCAGAGAAACCAGTCCCAGTGGTTGACCTAGGCTAATTCTCCTGAACCTGTCCCTGAAACTGAACCTAACCGTACTGTATTTGCTTTAGTGGGTGGGTACACTATGAAGTGGGAGCAATAGGCTTTCTGGGTTTCTATCCTTAGGCATCTAGTTACGGGGAGGTCCCTTTGTGTTGCTGTTGCGTGAAAACTCCGGCCAGGTTGACCTTTAACCTTCCTCTTGAAACGGGCTGGTCAGGTTATTTGACCGAGAAGGTGACGATGATCCGTCTGTCAATCCTCCCTCCGTTAACCCTTGGTACCGGGTGCCGTGTCTGTCACCTCTCCCATACCCTGAGTAGAGGGAGCGTCCTCTGTCCAGTGCTGTGAGTGTTGACAGGCCCCCGGACTCCCACACGCGACCCGGATGAGGAAGGAATGCACAGCGTGATGGCTGTACGGGGTCGGGTTGACACTGTCGCACTTTCCGGTTAGAGCTACCGAAAAGTCCAAGTCCCAGAGGGAGTTTACACCCCTAGGTGGTTGAAATCAGAACGAGTGTACGGCTTCTCACCAAACCCAACACCCCCGCTGGCCTTGAGAGTCGCTGTCTGGTTCACGTTTAGTTTGTGAGACACACAGTCTAGCTTTTTCTCTCCCCTTTTCATCTTCTCTCTCTCTCTCGGTCTGTTTTTCTTACAGTCTGTCTCTACCACACACACACACACACACACACACACGCACATGCTTCATTTAACCCAAGCTCTGCGCACTCACTCGGATGATTTTCACTGTGGGCTAGGGCCTGTTGACTTTTTCCGCTATTGCACCATGCAACACACCAGGTAGCACTGCCTGCCACAACTGATTCCCCCATTAACATCCACCTCTACGTGTGTGTTTCCTTTAAAAAAAAGAGACTTCTTGTGAATGTTGTTAATGTTTTGTGTAGGACATTTCCTGCTCCATTTTCAGAGTGCTCGGAGACTTCCTCCTATTTGTCTTCACCCCCCGCCCCCCCGAACCTTCTCAATCCCCCACAATGGCCCCAATCGATCTCCGCCCGTCCTAGTTTTCACCACCATGCCTTTTCTCCCCTCTGTGTTCGGCCCTCTAGAGAACGTCCCGGTGGAGCTGCGGGACCCTTTCTACTGTGACCAGTACGAGCAGGAGCACCTGAAACCCCCCGTCACCCGCCTGCTGCTGTCCTCCGAGCTCTACTGCCGGACCTACGGCCTGCTGCTGGGGGGCCCCGCGGCCGGAGCCGGGGCCGGGGCCGGCCCCACCCCCAAAGACAACGCTGCCTTACTACAGCTCCTCACCCAGAGAGGCGTAGCCCCCAAAGACCAGGACACGCCGGTGACCGACGCGGACCTCCGACACAAACCCATCAAAATGGTAAAGGGGGACGTGGAACATCGCCTCGGGAAGAGTAGAACATGTCCCGCTGTGCCAGCGGTGACGGGGGGGAAAAGTCAATAGATGCTTACTGTGGTTTGGGAGCGTTACGCAATTTGTTGTTGTGATTGCCCCCACTTGTTTTAATGAAGGGACAGCGAGTCCAGTGGCTGCGAACCGCTTGTCCTGCCAATCCATACATCCACAGAAAGAACCTCGAGGGACCCACCAGTCTGGCCTCCCCCACCCCCCAGCAGAGCTACAGGCCAGGGGAGGATAGTGAGGAGCCTAGGGGGGTTGGGGGAGGATGAGGATGTGGGGGGACGTGTTCATGCTTTGATTCCAGGGGATTAAAGGACATCAAACAGACCCCCTATGCCCCACCCCTCCACCCCTGCACCCTCACCCCAGCCGATCCCGGGGGATGAGTGGATCCAGCTGCGAGGCCCCGGAGAGCCGGGGTGACACGCAGGACGGCTGGGACACGGCTTAAAATAGTGGGGGGAGGCTGGGAGGCTGGGAGGCTGGGAAGGAGGGCTCGGGAGAAGTAGACAAAGGGTGGCGCGGAGCAGACCGAGGAACAATGGCGGAGCAGTGCAAGTGAAACCGGAGCCGCTTCCTCTACGGAGCCCTAAGCGTTATGCTGCCTGTACTACGGGCTCTCACTGCTGCCTCTTAGGACCGCTCCCGAGACACGGGGACCTTGTTTCCCCTCTCGGCCTCAGAAACACGAAGCGCTCTCTCTTCGTCCGTTAGCCTTTTTATAAGACCCGGGGCTTTTTAAGCTCATATTGAGCTCAATTGGTTCTCTCTTGTCTTAGTTGCCTGTTAGAGGGGAAACAGTCGGGGCCTAGCCGTCTCATTTGTCTGAGAGGATTTAGCCGTGACCTAATTTTGAACCATAGGATTGCCCCCTTAGATCCTCTCTGTTATTTACCATGCGGCTCTTCCCTCGGCTCCGTGTTTTGAACGTCGGTAGGGGAGTCTACCTCGCTCAGGGGAACCTTCTAGATGTGGTGCTCCCCTTGTCGTCAGGCGGAAGCTGTCCGCTCCACCGCCTCGGGCCGGTGACCATGGCAGCAGGTGTGCCCCTGCCGGAGCCGGGGTGATGACGGGCTCCCTGCGGGGGGGGGGGTGTGCGTGCGTGCGTGCGTGTGTGCGCTCATGCAAGCGCGGCAGCTTGTGTTCGGCCAGTGCTGCCTCAGCGCCGGGTGAGGCCACCAGGCCAGGGAGGTTTGTCTCAGCTGGTCAAAGGCTGACACCCAGCCACCCCCCCCCCCCAGCATGGCCGCCACTGCTGCTACGGTGGCTGCCGCTCTCTGCAGTGGAGCATCTTTAACCCTAACCCAGTCCCCGTCCGCCTGGCTCCTGCTCTGCTTTCTAGTCTCCTGTATCTCTCCTGTACCCCCCACTGCCTCCCCGGAGCCGCGGCGGTGTGCGCGCGTTACAGGGGGGAAAAAGTGGGTCACGCAGAGGCATTACGAGGAGGTGGAGCAGCGAACGTGGGCCTCGGCCAGCAAACGGCTTTGGAGCAACGGCAAGCTGCTGCTGCAGCACTGGTTTATGATAAAGCTCAACATAGCTGTCACACATAACCACGCGGCAGAGCGCCGGGGCACACGCAGAGTCACGCAAGCAGGGATGGGCCGCGCTATACAATGACGATTTAATTATAGAATTGCAATGACGATTTGCCGGCGTCTCTGTTGCTTTGTTATCCCCGCCACTTCACCACGTGTGGTTGATTTGCTATTTGCTTCTCCTTTTTTTTGGAAAGCTTTCGGCTTACATTTCGTACTGGTAATTGCCTTTCAGCTCCAACTGGGTGAAGATTGGTTGCATACTTGACTGGGGTGTAACAGTGTACGCTGTTCTTTGTGGTGGTGGAGTGCTAGCCCTACTTCCCTAGAGGCACCACTCCTGGGGCCTCTCCCTGTGCTAGGAACCCACAGCTCCAAAGCTGGCTGGCTGGCTGGCTGGCTTGGCTTGGCTTGGCTTGGCGTAGCTTACCTCCCCAGGCCCATAGCCCTCTGGTGGTGACCCAGCCCCCGATTCCCTCCTCCGATTGGGGATAAAGATCTGTAAAGATTAGGGATAATCTGCGATTCAGACCGAACGTTGTCATCATCATGGCCCGTCTATAAGAACCAGACTGTCCTCTGAGTCATAGACATGCGTCTCAGTCAGGGATGAACGACCAGGCGTAATATTATAAAGATATTCTTTAACCGGGCTTAATCCTACCTGTGTATTTCACCAAGGTAATGTGAGCTGGGAACTACAAGAAGTACCCCCGTACAGTTGGGCAATTGGGCCCATTTTGTTTGCCTAGTTCCAGAATAATGTATCCATGGTGTGCGTAGCCCCGGGCGAAGCCCTGTTGGTTTTGGCGCGTCGCTGGCACTCTGTCTTAAATAACGCCGCTGTGTAGGCAGCTTTTCGGTCAAGTGAGCACCAGTCAAGAGTTCAGTTGGAATTGGAAATGGCATGCTTTATCCTCGGATCAGGAAGGGCAAACGTCGTCTCTCAACAGTTGGTCTGCGAGGGGCCTCAACTAGGGGGGGAAAGGATGTGTTGTTTGGTTGATGGTACTTGTTTTAGACAAGAGGCGGAGATATAGAGGGCCGTCAGAGTGAGTCATCGTTCGCTGTGATGTGTTGTTGGTGAAGAAAAAGCTGGGACCCAGATGGGGGGTTTGTAGTAATTTTGATTCGACAGCGGATGAAGTCTTTAAGCATGTTGATGTTCACAGAGCCGTGTTGAAGATGAGGGGCTCTCGTCCAGCAGCCCCCCCCCTCTCCCTCTTGGCCCCCGTCCTGCCTGATCCCAGTATTCGTGTCGCTTTCCCTGTAGTCACTGGCTTAGAGACTGGGGGGAGGATGGGGGTTAAGTCATAATTCAGACATAATCAGATTTCACCTTCGTCATAATCGCTTTTAACGATCATCGGGATTATGTTGACGTTCTTTGTCTGACTGTGTACTGACACGAAAGCAGTATTTTTTTAAAAGGAACGGGAACGAGTGGTCGTCAGTGGGGTTAATTGACATAGCATTGTGTTTTTCCCACTCTGCCTGTCAGATCTGTTTGCCAGAGTTGAGAGGGGGCCGGCCGGAGGATTCCAAGCGGAGAGCCGGGCGCTAAGCTGAGAGCACTGCCGGGCTCAGGATTGTGCTGTGGTGCATTGTGGGTCAGCGGGCCGGTTGTTATGGCGATCTGGCAGGCCGTGGGCTGTGTGTCCCAGGGTCGCTCCCCTCTTCCCTCTCATTAGGGAAACTTGTGATTTGGCTTAGCCAGCTCTCCAGGGTCGCAGACGGGAAATCCATGACCACCCCTCCTCCTCCTCCTCCTCCTCTCTCCTTTCATCACTCGCTTTTGTCATGAATTGCCCTCCACTCCCCTACTCAAAATAATTACTGTACCGCACAACAACAGGGCCGGCCGGTCTCACTCTCGCCGTCGCTCATTCTCTCACATTCCTGCTCTCACTTTGGCAGTTGTGCGTCCCCCTTTTTTAACGTTCAACATTCAATGTATTCACTTTACCTCCTATTGGCGGGGCACTTCAGTTCACTTTCTGAACATGGAAAAATGTAGCTTGCTAGTTTTGTCAGTGTAAAAGTGCTTTTTTATATACTGTCGCAAGAATATTAACAGCCCCTGGCCATCCATCTCCTCTGCCTATTGTTTGACCAGTGTCAGCCAGGGAACAGTGTTCTGAATCACTCCCATTCCTGGGTCTGCTTCCCCCTGGGCACAGACCCTGCCTAGCACCGCAACTTCGGCCCTGTTCTGCCCTCGTTCTCTGTCTGGCTATCCGCCTGTATGCTGCGCCAACATTTCCACTGATGAACAGACAAGTCGTAGCTCCCAGACAGCCTGTGACCCTTTTCTTCCCGGCAGCGGCACTGCTGAGCAGGCTGGGGCTGAGAGAGGCCAAGGCCGGGCCGGGCCGCTCAGAGTGACTGCCCGCGCGCACGCTGAGACCTGAGCCCAATGCGTTCTGACAGTTCTCTGCTGGCAGCACTCCTCCTGCACCAGCCTCTGCTCAGGTCAACGCTGGACACCCAGCGGCCTGGAGAGAGGAGAACCACTGAGCTATGGTAAAACTGGCCCCAGCCCTCTGCTGGAACAGACAATATGACAATCTCAGCGCCATGACTCTTTGGCTGGAATGTGTAAGAAGCAGGGCGTTAGTAAAAAGGCCGACAGGCACTGGGTTGTACAGATTAGGCTCAAACGAGTAGGATCTGGGGATTGTAAGAAATGCCCCTAGACGAGAATGTGTTGTGTTGTTATGCCGTGTGACCTGCCTGTCCTGTCCTCATTGGCTGGAGTTAATGATTATAACAGAGAGCCGTTGTGGTCAGCCAACCGGGTGGAGGGAGGAGTCCCAGGGCTCCTCTGTGGGATGGTGTGTGTTATGTGGAACACAAACTGACACAGATCCAGGAGACTAAGATAGCAGCTCGAATCTCACCGTAGCAGTGTAACCGAGACAAGGCACAGGAGAAAATGTTCCCACAGTTGTGCGACAGCGACAAGGGACGTTTTGTCTTTGTTGTTCGCTAACTGTCTCGCAGCTTTCCAGTTAGTGTTTCTGCCCTCTCCCTGTCTCTACTAATCAGAGTTTAGCCTTGGAATGAGCTTTTTAGTCACATAGGATACTGGTCCAGCCTACATGCCCTCACCCTGGAGCTGTCTGTCTACGACTGGCCAGGCTCCTCCTGGCTCTGGGGGGGATGTTTCCTGGCTGGAGAGGGGGTCCTCCTGGTCCTAGCCACGCCCCTGGCCCCTATCACTCTGACAGCCAGAGAAAGACTGGGGACCCAGAGGGCCGCTGTGCTCTGCTGTCTGTCCTTGACACCTCAGAGAACAGAAAAACAAACTACCCACACTTATCTAAAAAGAAAACCACCCTTTGCTCTTACTGGCTGCTCCTCGCTGGAATTGATTAGAAGGTAGACTGTTGACAAGAACACTACTATGCATTTCAGGCCAAGGGTCATGTATGCGTGTCTGTGGCAGGCAGTGGACTGTTTTTACTGTACATGTGACTAAGAAGTCCCCCTGAAACAGAATAATATTATTTGGAATAATGTGTTCCATGTGGTAGGGTACTGTCCGGTTTTGCTGTATTGGAACAGTATGATTAGCGTTGGAACGGTATGGCCCATGGTGCCCCAGGGTGTCCACTGTGAATCGAAGCAGCAGCAGGAGCTCTAATGAGCTAAGTGTCTTACGGGACTTGAGGAGGCTGTGTCTGGCTGAGCTCATCATGTGGTGGTGGTGGATGGGGGTGTTTTTAATAGGCTCCGGCGTTGGGAGAAGGATCTGTAATGGGCTCAGGCCGTGATGAGGGTGTGGAGGAGAAGCTAGGTGCGTGGTGGGGATGAAAACAGCTAGGCTTGGGTGTGTGGAGGAGGAGGAGGAGGACGAGCACTTTTTTATTTTGTTCTACGTTGATAGGGAGATGAAGCTTAATGTTTTTTAACACCCACGCCGTGGTTTCTACTGTTGTTCACAGTACACACACACACACACACACACACAGTAACAGATAAGTGACTGGCTTTCAATCCTACCATTGGTTCTCCAGTGAGTTCATTGTGGCTCCACTTTTCTCAGGCTGCTTGTTACACATGAGTCATACCACCATATTTCACAGAAGCAAAGAGGAAGCGAAGGGAATAAAGGGGAGGCAGAAGAGGAGAGGGCAGATAACAGGAAAAGAGGTGGCCGACCTGGGCCAGTCGACGTCTGGGTGATTTGTGTGCGTGTGCTTTTATATCACACTAATTCACTGCGTCCCATCTGATTGTTCAAATGGTCCAAAGTGCTCGTTTATATGTGTATCGGCTTGACTTCATCCCGACACAGCCATCGCATGTAATGAAAGGTTTGTGCTGACTCAGAGTTGACCACCCTTGGAGACCCCTAGTGGCCGAAGGTGGTAACTGAACTTAGACTGGGACTGCAGCAGTGACTGTCCGACCGCCATGGGATCTGCTGCATAACCACCCGGCCTCTCTCTGCCAGAGCACTACAAATGTCGCTGTCCGCCGTTATCGAGTTAGCTAACACAGATGAATGCTCTAAATGTCGTCTGGTGGCTCCTGACTGCCCTCTGTTCTCTCCCCTGTGATTGGTGCAGAGTGCCCACCTGGCAGTGATGGATTCGCTGATGGCGATGGGCGCCATGGAGACGGTGAGCGCGGTGAAGTCGGAGATGCTGATTGGAGGAGGCGCCAGCTGGGAACAGGCTCTTCTTCATTGGGTTAACGGGGTAAGGACGGACGCTCTCCAATATGGAAAGTCACAGACATCTGCCCCTTTGCTCTCGTCACCTTCTTGAAGACTGTCTGTCTCCTCTCGCCCACTTCAACCCCCCTATCGCTCTGTTTTCTCATGTCATGTTATGTAACGTTGTCACGACGCATCCACTTCCATTACCGCGACGCGAACGAGGACGTGTCACAAGTGGTTCTTGAACGTTCTGTAATGTATTCCTCTCAATGCCCCGCGGCCCTTGAGGAGTAAATAGTCTCGTTGGATGTGCACAGTGTACAGTGACTGCTAAGCCGCAAGGTTGTAATGGCCTCCCATATTGCGTCTCGCAGTTAAACCAGAAGCTGAGAGAGCGCGCGGAGGGAACGCTGTCGGACCCGTCCCAAACCAGCGCGGAGCCCCAGACCGTTCAGCCTTCGGTGAGTACGGCCCCGACACATGACACCCAGCGCACACACACACACACACACACATACGAGCTCCCCACATGCTAATCTCTCTCACAGGGATTACACACAGACTAACATTCCCCACATGAAACATTTACTTTGTACAAGCACATTCTGCTCAGGGCATTAAGCTCGCCCAGCGTTCATAGGGTTGGTGCGGTGGTGTAGTCTGTAACTTGGGAAAAAGCTTCTCCTGGGCATGCGTTCTACAAACACAATCCTCTTTGAAGGGCCGTAAGTGGATAGTTTCTCTGTAGCCTCAGTTTACTGCGACAAGGTCAGGGGTTACTCTACTTTGTGTGTTGCCAAAAAACAAATACCCTTCTTGAGAAACCGGTCTTCCTTTCTGTCTTTCTCTAACCCCGTCACGGTAGCCTTAACATGTCTCCTATCCCTCCTCTCTGTCCTCCCTTCCTCCTTTTCCTGTCCTGTGCCCTTCTTTTTGACAGTGTCCCACTCGCTGGTACTGGAAACTTGTTCCTGTAAGTCCCCTCCTCCTCTGACTCATCCCCGCCCCCCCCTCCCCTGTCTCTCTCCTCCATCTCCCATTTTCTCTGTCCACGTTGTTTTTAAACGACAGGTCTGTTTTTTATTTTCTCTCTCCCTCTATCTTTGTGTGAGAATGCCACTCGGCCACCCTGTGCGCCAGGCCCTGCACCAAACTGCACGTGTCATTTTCGCTGACGTCACAGGGTCGGGTGGGGAAATCGCAGGGAGGGGTGACCAAGCATTGTTGTTGTTGACGACACTCAATTAATGCATGTGGCCCCAATTAATTCTCCAGTCTGGAATGAGCTCCACCTGTATTGCTGTCGGAAAGGACGGTGAAACCGGTCAGTCTGGTTTTCCCTGCTTGAGACTCGTGTGTGTGTGTGTGTGTGTGTGTGTGTGTGTGTGTGTGTGTGTGTGTGTGTGTATGTGTGTATGGGCGCGTGTATATGACTTTGGAGGACGCTGAGCCAGCCAGGCAAGGAGGTGGCCCGTGTTGACGCAAGAGCCGTGTTTCGGCGTTCACTGGTCCTACCTGTTGGAGTGGTTGAATATTAAATATCCGGTGTTTTTTGTTTTTCCTAGCGGGGGCACTTGTCCCACTTTCTCCTGACAGAGGCCCCACTGTCTGCCTCCTCATTAAGTCCCTCCCCTCTGCCTGCACCTTCTTTTCTCTGCCTGCTCCTCCATTAGCATGTCCTTTGTCTGCCCTCTGGTTTTTTTTTCTCTGTGTGACCCATATATCTCTTTTGGTGTGTGCTGTTTATATATACACACATACTCACCTAGACACGTGATTTGTTTCGGGGGGATTTCATTAAGATGTGAAATTGCAAAAACGAAACGCCGTCCGATGGCGTCTGTCGACTCACCCGATGTTTACTCGTTAACCCTGCCTCCATCTTTCCCAGCTTCGCTACAGGAAGGATAAGACGCACTCTAAACAGAAGCCCTCGTTCCCGATGGTAAAGGAAGTCAAAGACCTGTCTAGTGGCTGTGCCATTGCTGCTGTCATCCACTACTACTGCCCTGGCCTGCTCCGACTGGAGGGTAGGGCCAAACCTGGCAACCATCACTTATCTGGCAACCAATGCTCTTCTCAAACCGAAGCAGGTCAATTTGTAATATGCTCACCAGACGTTTGTTTGTTGGTCTCCTCGTGTTCCAGACGTTTGCATGAAGGAGTCCATGTCGGTTGCAGACAGCCTGTACAACCTGCAGTTCATCCTCGAGTTCTGCGACAGTTGTCTAAAGAGCTGCTGCCCCCTAGTGTTGGAGGACATGCTCTACACCCCACAGGAACTCCAGGTGGGAAGATGCGCTCCTAACCATCTACACTTTCTCCTGGCATAGCCTATACTTTATGAAGCATGCAACATGATTCTATTGAGGAGGGTGGATCTGTTCTGTGCCTGTCTGGCATGTTTTCACCTGTGTGACGCTTTTAGGTCAATTTGCTGAGCTTCCTCGCTGAGCTGCTCAGCTGGTTCGAGGTTCGAAGGCCAGAGTTTGTCCAACCGGTAGACACGGCTGGTAAGTGGGAAGGTTTTTGTGGACCTGAGACTCTTGCTGTTCAGAGTGGAGATGAAGAGCTTCATAATGCCTAAAGGCATCCCTCTGATCTATCACAACACCTTTTTAAATAGCGTGTTGATATAATAAGTGTTATGTTGTTTTTTTTAGCCGGCTCTGCACCACTGGCACCCTCCGGTGTGAACTCAAACAGGTAAGTTGGACTCATTGTCGAATAGTTCCTTAATCTTGGCGACAGCCTCTTTCTTGCTTATTCTAAATTGGAAAAAGATTAACTTCCTTAGGCTGTCAGTACACACTTATTTTCTCTGTGTGTTCCAGTGGCTCTCCTTCGATCTTCAAGAAGCCATTCCTGCCCATCTCCTCGCCCATGTCCCCTGGAGGTTGGTCTTTTGACAACCCGACTATTGAATCTCTCTCGGTGTCGTTTGTTTTGTTCTTCCTGTGTGATTGAATCCCTGTGCCTTGTGGTTGCTTGTGTGTTTATATACAGTGTGTATATATATATATAAAAAAATGGTAAATGCATCTTGGTGTGTGTTTGTGGTTGTGCATCCCAGTGTGCATGCCTTTACTTGTGTTTGTGTCTGTGTGTCCTCCCCAATGTGTTCAGGGTCTCTGACTCAGTCTACCTCAATGTCTCATATAGAAGGAGCTGGAAGGACATGGAGCAAGAAACCCCTCAGGTAGGGCCTCTTACGTGTGCTGTCTAGGTGTGTCCGTTGCCCTGGTATACCCTCACTACACTAGTAGATCAGTGGAGGTAGTGTCCTCACCTGTGTGTCTCCTGCGTCTGCAGCCGCCCCATGTCAGCCGTGTCCTTCAGCATCCCCTTTGGACTGGACAGCGACGTGGACATCGTGATGGGCAGCGCCATCACCCGCTCGGTCAGCTCCGACAACGTCAACCCCCCGGGCAAGGCCATGACCCGGGTGCCCTACTCGCCCCCAGAGGACCTCAGCCACCTGGCCAGCAAGCCCGCCGGCAACGCCAACGGCAGCCTGCACCCGCAGAGGGCCTCCTGGGCCACCCAGGCCCCCGGCGTGCCCCTTCTGGCCGAGGAGAACGGCCTGGGGGAGAGCGAGACGGGCGAGCTACCCACCATCGAGGAGGCGCTCCAGATCATCCACAACGAGGGCAAGATGGAGCCCCGGCTGCACCCCGACGGAGCGCCGGACGGCTTCTACCTGCACTCCCCCGACGACCCCGCCAGCGGCCGGCACAACGGCGGGCCGGCCCCCCTCAGCTGCGCGGCCCCCTCCCGCTCGGGCATGCTGTACCGGCCCCAGGCGGAGTCGCTGCCGCGGGAGGCCCGCGAGCCCAGCCGCACCCGGCACACCTCCGAGGGCTCCCGAGACGACGACTCGGTCCTGAGAGACGGGAGCGTGGACTCGGATGCCTCCGAGGACCTCCCCAAGACCCAGTCCACCCCGGCCACCCCGGCGTCCGGCGGCCGCGCCGTCCGGGGAGGAGGAGGAGGAGCAGCAGGGGGGGCGGATGGCGTGGACAGCGGCGTGAAGATGACCAGCTTCGCCGAGCGCAAGAAGAAGCAGGCGGCCGACTCGCCCAAGGCCGGCAGCCCCCAGGCTCCCCCCGCCGGCTCCAGGGCCCCGAAGGCAGACGAGAGCCCCGTCCAGAGCCCGGCCCTCACCACCGAGATGTCGGACCTGGGCGTGCGGCTGGAGGAAAAGCGCAAGGCCATCGAGGCCCAGAAGAGGCGCATCGAGGCCATCTTCGCCAAGCACCGCCAGCGGCTGGGCAAGAGCGCCTTCCTCCAGCTGAAGAAGGAGCACGGGGAGGGCGAGGAGGACGAGGTTGGCGCCTCCTCCTCCTCCACGGAGGAGGACCTGGGCCGCCTCAACCTGGAGGAGAGGCTGGCGCGCATGGAGGACGAGCTGCAGACCCCCGCCGAGCCAGAGAAACGGCGGTCCTCGTTGGAGCAGGATGGGAACGTCAAGCCGGGGCTCCACCCGGACAAGCAGGTCACCTTCACGGAGGACAAGGCAGTCACGCCAGGGGAGAAGGGAGCTGGGACACCCGGCGGCGGGGACAAAGGTGTGGCGCCGCTGGGGGACTACAACAACGCTGTGTCCAAGCTGAACGCGGCGCTGAGCTCCCTGCAGAGCGACATGCAGCGCCTGGCTGACCAGCAGCACCAGCTCATCCGGAAGAAGGCTCAGGCTCCCAGCCAGCAGTCCTGGGTGATCCCACCCAGCCCCAAAACCTCCACCCCAGTCTCCAACCCGGCCCGCCTATCCAGAGGGCCCAGCAGAGACCTGAACTCCACCTCCTCCTCCCCCTCGCCATCTCGCAAATTCACAAGCCACGACACTCCCCCCAAGTCGCCCAGGCTGGTGCAACGCAGGACGCAGTCTGTGCCCCCAAAGAGCCCGAGGCACCAGGCGCGGCCGCTGGACGTCAAGGCGCCGGCCCTGTCTCGCATCCTCACCCCCCACCAGAACGTGGACCGCATCCCCCACCTGCGCCGCATCTCCCCCTGGCAGTGCCGCGACCAGAACTCCTCCTCCTTCAACATCGGCTCCCCTTCCGGTGCCGACGAGCAGCGCCCAGACGGAGCGTCCCCGGTCCCCGACTCCGCCCACGGCCATCGCCCCACTACGGAGGACACGGCCTCGGACGCCGGCTCCCACGACGACGGCAGCAGCATCTTCAGCATGGACCTGGAGGCCGGGCCCTCGGCGAGGAGGGAGCGTCCGCCCGCCGGGGGCAGCAGCTCGGGGGCGCCCTCTGAGTGCTCCTTCGAGAGCGACGTGCCCGCGGCCGCGCTCAACGGCAAGCGCAGCAGCCTGATCGAGATCTCCCTGTCGGCCCTGCGCGGCGACGGCGAGGACGACGACCAGGAGCCCGACATGTTCTCCGACTCCATGAGCGACGTCACCGAGCCGGAGAACAGGGCGGGGGTGGGCTTCTTCTTCAAGGTGGGTCGTCGGCCATCTTTTCGGTCTGGAGCTTTTGTGTCTATGCTTATGAACGTTCTAGAACCAACCGTGTTCCGTGTGTGTGTTCCTCGACAGGACGACAAGGTGCGCCCGGAGGACGAGATGGCCTACAGGAGAGCAGCCCTCCTGGAGAAACAACAGAAGAGGGCCGAAGAGATGAAGAAACGCAAACTGGAGCAGGAGAAGGAAAAAGAGGCCAAGTAGGTCAAACTCTACTTCCCCTCTGTGTGACAAGACAAACAGGATTAGCAATAACCAGGGTTCAATTTGACATGTTCCTGTAGCAGGCCCCAGTGGATGACGATCGAAGGCTGGGCGGGGGAGGAGCGGCCCCAGACCCCGGGGACGCCCCGCACCCCGCCCCCCGATGGCACCCCCCAGCGCCGGGGGGACTTCACCAAGCAGGAGTACGAGAGGAGGCACCAGCTGAAGATCATGGAGGACCTGGACAAGGTGCTGCGTCAGAAACCCACCACGGTGCGCGGGGTCAAGAAGCAGAGGCCCAAGACCATGTTCAGGGACGACTCCAGCCTCTCCCGCAGCCCCGCCAAGGGCTTAATGGGTCAGCAGTGGTAGCATTTGTTATATATTATTATTATTATTAGTAGTAGTAGTAGTAGTAGTAGTATCTATAATAAGTATTTCTTTTTTAATCTAATGCATTTGTGGATTTCATGCTCATACACTTATTCCTCCCTTTGGTCTTTCTCTCTCTATCCCTCCCCACAGGGTCCAGGCTGAACAAAGTCTACTCTCACTCCACCATGAACCTGTCCTCCATGGCCAACGACAGCGGCAACTTGACAGTCAGGAAGTCTCCCAGGTAACCTGTCGTGTATTAGCAATGATGTGCAGGTTCATTGAATCGGTAGCTAGTTCAGTTACTTTAATAACCCCTAAAAAAACAAGATTACTCCATTGCTGTCAGCTTCAGCATGGTAATAATTCAGGATTCTCGCAACGTGTTTGATGCAAGCGTTGCTTTAGCGGGTCCCTCGTGAGATTTTAATGAGTGTTTCGGAGTTTCCTGCAAAAGCCTTTTTTTTTTTTTTTTTAATTAGTGTTTAGTTCTTTATCTCCACCAAAAGCAAATTACTTGTTAGTTACAATTGCTTATATGAAAACATCTCTGCGTCAGCCACTGCATTGTTTGACAACACACGTTGCCGCGTTTCGACATGAATTATAAAGGGAGAGCAATTCAATTCAATCTTAACTGCTGTTTTCCCCTCTAGCCGCTCTCACTCTCCTTCAAGACTGATGTCACCAGGGAGAATGGCCACGCCGAATGGAGAAAGGGACTGGGACAACGAGTCCTGCATCTCCTCTCCTGCCTCAATCCCTGAATACACCGGTACGTTCACGGCAAGTCACGTTACTGTTAAAACTACCGCTGCTGTCAGACCCAGGCGTTCATGCGGATATTTGAATGTTTGTTTTAGGCCCAAAGCTGTACAAGGAGCCGAGCTTCAAGTCCAACAAGTTCATCATCAACAACGCTATCTCTCGCTGCTGCCTGGCCGGGAAAGTCAACGAACCACAAAAAAACAAGATTGTAGAGGTCGTTACCCTTTTATTCGCACCCATCCTTTGTCTCAAAGTCTAGCATTACAATCCCAGTACGTTTACATGCCATTTGACGCTTTCTTTTTTTTACCCCCTTTGCCCTCGTTCTCTCAATGACTCCACAGGAGATGGAGAAGAGCGATGCCAATCACTTCCTGATTTTGTTCCGAGACGCCAGCTGCCAGTTCCGGGCCGTGTACACCATGAACCCCGAGACGGAGGAGATGGTACGGCTCGCAGGCATCGGCCCCCGCACCATCAGCCCCCACATGGTGGAGTCCATCTACAAGTACAGCTCCGACCGCAAGCAGTTCACCGCCATACCGTCCAAAACCATGTCGATGAGCGTCGACGCCTTCACCATCCCCGGTCACCTGTGGCAGAAGCGCCCGGGGACACCCAAAAAGCTTGGGACCCCAAAGTAAAAAAAAAAGAAAAATGTAAAACCATCACTAGCGAGGCATGGACAATCTCAATCTGAGCCCCTCTCCTTCAGTTCAATCCCCCATCTTTGTTTATCTGCCATTGGGTTTCTTTTTTTGGAAAGTGTTGGTGATACTTATATTCCGACTGCTGAAGTACCAGGATAGACCAGTAGAGGGCGGCAGAGATATGATGACGCGTGCCAGCCTAGACTTTGAGACGAACCCGACCAGCTCTATGTTATGTTAATGTTGAGTGACAGAAGGCCAGTCAGAACCACACCCATTCAAATCTACCCTGTCACAAGCTAAACACCCCTGCCCCCCAACCCCACAGCAGTCCTCCCCCAGCTCGACCTGATCTACCTAGATTGTAAAATAATGTAATAGGTCTGCCATGAGGTATTGTCCTCCCCTCTCCCCGCCATGCATCCCCCTGCCTTTCCCCATCCGCAGTCATACCCACACCGACGCCATGCTGCGTGTGAGAGGGCCAGCTGTCACACTGCCAACTGCATCTACAACATTACGTTACAACAGTCCTGAGCCCCTCTATGCTCTTGTATTTTCCTCGCTTTCCTCTTTTCTGCCTTATGTTCTTTGATTCCAGGGCTCTGTATCTCTCTCTCTCTTTCTCCTGTCTACATTCAGATAGGAGATCTCAGCTGAAATCAAAGAGCAGTAAATCACTACTCTGAGCGAATGTAGGGCACACTCCGACCACATGTTCTTACCAGGTGTGTTTTCATTGGTTAGTCAGGACTAAGAGGCACCTTTTGTGGAGGGCGATTCCACAAGCTGAAAGGCTGCTGTGCCTGTCTGTCAGAGTGGACTGAGTGCTTCTGACCCATGGAAAAGGAGCGCCCCGCCCGACTCCACCTTCCCCTCAGCTGTGGACGTCTGGATGTTTTTTTTTTAATACTACATTTGAACATGTTTGCTGGACAAATTGATTCAGTCTTCAGGAGCTAATATCAGACTGAATTTCCTCTTACTTCCCCCCCTTTAACTGCTTTATATTCCATTTCAGTGCTATGTTATGAATGAAATGGTTATGTTGATATGGAATGATACTAGAACATGAAGGAGGGCTTTATACTCTACTTAGCGTTACCTGGATAGAGTTTTGTGAAGAAAAAAAAGATAATCAATGCTGATTTATTATATGAATGCTGTTTATTGCTGATTCCGCTGATTTTTGACAATGATTTGTACAAATAAGTTGAACTTGCTATGAATAAGCTAGCCTGCTGCTTTTGGTGAAGTGGGTGTATGTTTGTTTGAAAGAAGTGAGCACAGCGAGAATGAGTAGAGGTTGTCTGGTCAATTCCAGTTTATAAAAACTGCTCAGTCTTAGACCTAAACCCTGCAGTCAGTACAGAATGTGTGTCACTTGAAATACTCACTTCCCGTATGCGTTGCGCATACGGTATGCTTCCTGATTTAAGGAGTTTCTTCTTTGTCTCCTATTGCTCCTTTTCGTAAAAATGAACACTAGGCCATACCTTTTTCCTGTTAAGAAAACCCTTTTGAGTTTTAGAATTTGGTGGTCACTTTGTTGGTTACGTTTGGCTCACGTGGTCTAAGAACATCCTAGGCAAGCTTTCCCATAACTTGTCGGCACTCTTTTTTTAATTTTATTTTGATTTTAGCACTAGTGCAGCTAATGTAGATCTATTTGTCTCTTATCACTGACTGCCTCAACAAGTAGATTGTTTGATTGAATTAAATTCCGCTGCCAATTAAACGTCTAACACAGCATTTATTAAAAATACAAAAGTACAGTTAATGTGTATGTATGAGTTGCGAGAAACTGGTGAACGTGTGTATATATCTGTAAAAGAGAGAAAAAAAAGTTTGTAGTAGTACAACACTAACTGGATTTTGTGCAATTGTCCAATGTCCCATGTCACCTTGGGGTGTATTTATTGGGTATGGAGTAGGTGCATTTGATGTTTAGTTTCAGATTTCTATTATTTATGTTTCCTTTTGGTTGAAGATTGTGATTTACTCACTCATTTCATAAGAGTCATGTCTAACATGTATGTTCAATTTCTTTTCCTCTCAGTTGGCTTTTCCTATTTCTACAGTCTGTGTTTGTCTAACATTTATATCATGATTACCGGTCCCTCGCAGAGGGCTGGAGCCCATAAATAAAACCCCTTTTAAATCATGATCATTCACTTTGTCATTATCATGTTGTTATCATTACCTTTATATGTTTTTTTTTTTTTGTTAGTTCATTGAATTATGTCAGTTTATTTCAGCTTTTAATTATTGTTTTACTTTGCATTGGTTTCGTCGGCACATGGTTTATTTGCGTGGGTCAACATATCAATTTGCTAAAACGAGAAATGTACTAAACATATGTGGTAAGAAAAAAACATTCACACAAGCATGTAGAGACTTGCCTCAAAAACAAGCCTGACTTCAACATAGATTGTTAGCGGAATTTATTCTGACAAAGGAGACAATTTTCTACGCTATTGTTTGTTTCTGTTTGTCTAGATAATGGGTGCTTTACATAGGTAAAGCTAAAATAAGAGATTAAAGCAGTGTTTCGGAGCTAACATCTATCTCGATCAATACTGACATACTTAGGCTGTTGTATGATTTAATATCATTCCTGATATCAAGCAATTTTACTTGGATGAGGAGCAGCATTTAACAGGAGAAAACAAATAAAAGATAAAACGTATTGGTGATCATCCAGCTTCCGACTCCCCCTGTATGAGGTCAGATCTGATCCTAGAACTGATATAGGTGGAACGTCCTCTCTAATCAAGTCAGTGTGGCATAACGAAAGGCAGATTGCAGAACAGCTGCTGTACTGTCATGGTGCAGTGGCGTGGAAAAAAAAACGCCATTATGCCACAGCTCCCCTATCAGCTGTGCTTGGTGTGCAGCATCTCGGTGAGCAGGCTGTTGCAAGGCAGGTCCCCCAGCAGATGGCGCTGGTACAGATAATCCTCCACCTGGAGGCTGATGCTGCGCACCTCGGGGAGCCGGAGCAGCAGCTGGCCAAACTTGTCAGAGTGTCCTGGGTGGCTCTGCTGGGTGTGCTCCATCAGCGCCCTGTTCACCCGCTCCTGTGTCTGCTCCACCTGCCAGCGGTCCTGGACTGACTTCACGTCTGCGCAGCGACACACACACACACACACACACACACACACACACACACACCTTTAGATAGCAGATTGATTTTACAGTTTTTCACAGTTGCTAAAACACGTTTCTTGAAACCTTAATTTTCTCAAAACTTTCAACACAAATCAAACTACATTCACATACCCCGGACTCTTCCGGCAACATCAAACAATACTTTTCGATCTTTCACACAGCCAGTCAAAATATAAAATCTACAGATCATTCATTAGACACTACATCAGAAAATGGAGAACACAGCGTCAAGAGAACATAGTTACAGATTTTACTGTATTTTTTGTTGCATTTCGTGATTGCATTTTGCAAAAACAAAAGTATAATAGTAATCACAACTCAGCACAGCAAATTTATTGTATACTGTAAGTACTGCAAGAGATACAGTGTTGAATATCTGTATATTCAGCACATGCAAAAAACTGATTACAGTAAGAGCCCAAAGAACAAAGAAAACTTCAGTAAATGAGTAGGGCATTTACAGTACTCTCCAAAATGTTGTGCAACTGCAAAATCAAAGTCACTGAGAGATTCCTTCTGCCTCAGCATCACGTCTTTGTGCTGGATCCGGCCAGATGACTTCGTCCACATCACATGTAACGTTGTCCCTTGCCAGGTAACAGGGAAAAAACTGGTGTGCCCATTAGCCTGTATGATCAAACTGTCTATCACAGTTACTCGAATTTCATCTGAAATTACTGTTCTTGGTCTTGCTCTTGCTCTTCCTCGTCCTCGTACTGTTCCTCCTCGTCCACCACCTCTTCCACGTACTCTTCCTCCTCTGCCTCTGAGATTGTTCCCATCCATTGTTGGTATCAACATTCAACGGTATTCATTGTCGGTAACAACATTGACTTATATTCTGTCCAATTGGTTTGATATCATCATATGAAACAACTGTGAATAATTTTCAGTTGTTGTGTATAAACGATGGCAAGAGTGTTGAAGTTGTGTTGAGCTTTTGCCGCCAGTGTTTACCATTTTGCAACACTAGTGCAGCACAGCGTGAATTGTATTTTAGAGGGTGAGAATGTGTTCAGAGTTTTGCGAAAAAAGTGGAATTGTTTTGCAAATCGTGTTTAACTACCTAAATTTGTTCAAGATTTTGCTGATTAATTTGACAAATGGGTGTAGGCCACTGATGATTTGGTTCAGAGAATGGGATCTGGAGTTTTAGCAGTTGTGAAGAACTGCACCACGGACAAACCGCTTGGCATTTGGTGCCTGGGTTAAGGAAAGCAATTCACCAGGAAGACATATTTGCAAGGTAATTTCTGCTTGTTGATATCAGCTTTCAAACAGTGTATACTCACCAGGGTTGAATAGCACCAGGTATTTGAGACAGACAAGCTCCTCTTTGTCTAGCTGGAGGGCCTTGAGTTTAGTCACCAGGTCCTGGGTCCTGGACACCAAGCTGCTTAGAGTGGCTCCTGCCTGGGACAGGACTGTAGACACCTCGATCTGCACAGGCACAGACACACACACACACACACACACACACACACACAGAGTGAGAGATAAAAAGAGAAAGCGAGGGGGAAAAAGTGAAAGATTTGGTATCAACCCGTGCAGAGGAGGAGGATCATATCCATCACCAGTGATGGTTACAGTTTAGAAGGACCCACCTGTTGCCCAGTGACCAGGTAGATGCAGCCCTCCCTGCCATAGGCCACCTGTCTACTGAGGTGATCCAGGACCAGCAGCTCACTCCAGCAGCTCTGAAGCAGCGCCATCTGACCCTCCACCTGAAACATACACACACAGACACACACACACATACACGCACACACACAAACAAAAGTTGGGTATTTAGACACATCTTGTTTATATTGCTTGATGTACGGTTATATGCAAACGTCACATGTTAGCATACATGCACACTCACACAAAGAGCTCTCACAGAGACACAGAGACAGTCGTGGGCAGCACATACCTTGAGCTCCTTGAACAGAGCACTATTCCTGGACCACTCCACCAACCCAAACAGGGTCTGGTCCGCCATCTTGCACATGATGCTGAAGGTGTTGAGGCAGTCGTGTTTCCCCCGGCTGGCCTGCTCTCTCTGCAGGCTGGCCAGCACCTTGGCACAGAGCTGGCTCTCGTCGGGCTCCCCCTCCAGGAGAAGGGTGAGGAAGCCGGGGGTGCGAGCGGACGTCAGGCCGGGGGTGGCGGTGGGAGTCAGAGGTGGCGTGGAGCTCGGTGTTAAGCACGGGGTGGGTGAGGACGTGGTCAATGTTGTGAGCGCGTGGCCGGGTGTCTGATGCGGGGGAGGGGTTGCAGGAGCCCGGCTGCAGTCGAAAGCCATCTCTCTCTCCTCCTGGGGGTACGCAGGGTAAGCGGCCCGGTGGTAGAGTCCAGCGTAGGGCATCGACGGAGGAGGCACTCCCCTGTCTCTGTTCATGGTACGTTCCAGAAGCATGGGGTAGTCGGATTGGCCCACGCCAGACGTATAGGCCGGGGATTGGTGGAAATGGTCTGAATGCAGTGGCACAGGGACGTGACTTTGCACGAGTTGAAGGTGGCTGCTTGGCACGGAGGGCCAATGTGTACTTTCCAGTTTGATCCTGTAGGGGGTGGTGTTTGGCTGCGGGTGGACCCGCTGCTGCTTCATCTGCCTGTCCCGACGGTACAGAGGGCCAAACTTGTTCCTGCCACCCCTCATACGGTCCGCTCTTACCGCTGGTGGAACGGAGGAATCACAATTACCAGTGGATCAGAGCACATCTACTGACATGGCTTTATGACGTGGCACCACTTACAGTAGTAACCGCAACATTTGGATGTTTATCATTTTCCTCTGTCAATAATTGACTTCGCTCATAATCAAAGGAGGCTGTTTCTCGTAAAGGGCTGACACTCACTAATTCTATGAATTAGTCATAGTTTGTTCACAGCAAGGTTACAGTACAACGTTAGCACGCTTTATCTGGGTCATAGCACATGCTCTAGGACTGCTTTATGAGTTTAGAGATAAGTCATAAGGGAAGAACAGAACAGGGCTATCTACGAAAGGTTGGGTCTGTCACAATGGACAGTACGTTTCCAGAGGCACATTTGTGGTTTCCTTAGGTAAATTGCCCCCCGAACCTTTCTGACTAAACCGTATTGTTCCGACAGACCCAAGATGGTACGTCACAATGTAGCACTTAAACCTGACCACTGTGCCTATACATCTTACAGCTGCATAGTATGCGTGTGTGTGTGTGTGTGTGTGTCTGTGTGTGTGTGCGTGTGTGTGCGTGTGTGTCTGCATGTCTGTGCATGTGAGCGGGTGTTGTTTTTTCTTTTTCTTTACCCTCTCTCTTCATGCCCACTGCTAGGCACTTCTGGAGGCGGCAGTAAGGGCAGCGCTTCCTTTGGGACAGGTTCATGGGACAGCTCTGCCTCTCTGCACAGTTGTAGTGCTTGTTGTTCTGAACGGAGCGCTTGAAGAAGCCCTGCATTGACGGTGGAGCGAGAGAGAGAGAGAAACACACAGGGGGACAGAGAGAGAGTGAGAAAGCGAGCGAAAGAGAGACGGAGGAAGCGAAAAGAGAGCCAGAGACAGTTAATGAGACAATCACCTATACTCATGTATTTGCACAGGCAAATTAAACGGCATCACAGAAAGTAACCAATGCCTGAAACAATATGTACTTTTGGCTTAATTAATAATGAATCGGCTTGTACCTTGCAGCTTTCACATGTTAGAAGTCCATAGTGGTACCCAGACACTCTGTCCCCACAGACGGGACAGCTCTCCTGTAGCCTTGGTTTGGTCTCTGGCTCTGTATTCAGCTCCTGATCTGGAGAACACAACCATTACTACCATGGGCTTTCCATAACAACGTGACCTATTATTATTCTGTTTTTCCTTCTGCAACTCAGCTGCAAGCCCCTGAAGCTCTCAGACTTTCAAGATGTGGCATTTTGTACTTTCGTTCAACGAACTGAACAAACTTATATTATGACTAGAATAAAAGCAGCTTTGTGAGTGTGAAAAGTTTTCTACGCAAGATTACAGTAATGTTAATAACAAACACAAACTGAAAGAACTACATATTTCCCCAAGGTCTAGATAATATGACAATATATCAAGTTTGGTTCAGCATGGAAAATCACAAGATCAAACCAACGTCCCTTCATCCGACTGAAAGAGAGTGACATGGACCACTTGGGAGCATAGGCCTTCATTGCTGAGGGTCAAACAAGCCCATTCGAGTAGAATCGCAAACTCAAACCAATGTCGACTAGTCTAACAGAAAGCGAATGATATGGACCTCTCGGGAGCATGGGCCTTCATTACTGAGGGTCAAAAGTAGTCCCTTTGAGGCCTGCCTTATGTCCACATTGTATCTGTTTGGAAACACCAACGCTGCAGTAAAAAGACACGATTAGAAGGTGAACGTGAATACCATGGCGCAGTGGAACGGCGTCAGACTGTGTCCTGCAGTTGTTGCGACTTCAAAGGTATGACAAGGTCAAATTGCAGGAGAGAGTGGGGTCCTATGCTATCAGGTCATCTCAATAATGTGACTGCCGGAGAAGTTTTATTGCTTGGTAGAAGAGTGCCAGTGTACATCATACTCCACCTTATCGCCCAGATTGATTAACTAATCTGCAATGTGATCCTTACATATTTCCGTTGTTACAATGGGTTTGTAAAATGACCCCCAGTAGTACATCAGTTGGACAAGCATGGAATAGAAAAATAAACTTGCACTCCGATTCAGCCCGTGAAATGTGTTTCATAAACTGATGAATCAATCAGGAAATATTGTTATTTCAACAGCCTTTTGCATTCAACAAAAGAAACATTCATATATGTAATCTTTCAAATTATACATTTTCCAATGAATATTTTTTAAAGAAACACAGTCTTGACTCAGCTCTGTTGGAGCAGCTCTATAGTCCCACAGAGAACATCAGTCAGGGAGTACTCACATTTTGACGACCCCTCAAAAGTGGCCAGGTCCAGTGGGTAATCAGCAGGATGGTGGGGCTGAGGCTGGTGTTGCTCTGGGTGATAACCTAATAGGTCCATTCTGGCCCAGAGGTGGTGGGGACCAGCGTTAAACTCTCATAGCCAAAAGGGAGTCGGAGCCCAGACGGAGACAGAGAGAGAGGCACAGAGTGACAGGCAGGCAGCCTCAGTGGACTGATGCCGGGCTGAGGCCCACGAGCGGACTTTGCTCTATGTTAGGGGTCATAAACCCCGTTTACGGACTGACTGGCACTCCTAGCACGGTCAGCCCCGCCAGGAGCAACAGTCATCTGCTGGAATTCTGTGGGGAGGCTGCTGTGAAAATCACAGAGGAACAGCCATCCATAGAGTAACAACCAGCCATCCTAGAGCAACACTGATTAGATAAGAGGTCACTAGAGAGTGTACACCAAAACTCTATGACCACAGTAGTGAATCACTGAGCACAACTTATCAAACACACTGTGGATAAAATATGAATATGTATTGTACATTTTTACAAATACCAAGAAGGTATGTCTATAATACGAAATAATAACATAGGAATCACTGTAATCTTTTTATACAAATCCATAATAACAGTTAGTTTATTGCTTTATATAATTTAATGAGCCTCCTTATCAAAAGCTAACGGTGGCCTACCATTGAAGGTCTACAGTGCTCTTTGATAGGACCCGATTACAAAACACCAATCAACAGTCTGGAGCGCTGTCAGGTAGCCTCAATCACAGTCTCATTCTGACGTCAAAGAGATAAGGCAGTCCAAGGGTGATTGGCTATCAAGTCAACTCATCTGTGAACTCGGTGAATTGAAATTCATGTTTACGTTGTACTCAAGCTAGTGCTTCATCGTACATTTTCCCATGTCTAACAAAAATTCTCGAAGACGTGTTCCACTTTACTCCTTGAAGAATTTCCTAGTGACTTTGACAAATTAACTGTATAAATTAAAACCTACGGAAAATAATTTGAGGCAGTCACACATTTATACTATACTTACAACCTGCTCCTGACTACACACGTTGATAACATCAACCAAAAAGTATATAGCTAATGTTTCCTTTGAGATATAGTTTCGACAATTTGAATAGCTGGACAAAGGTTTTGCATTAATATGCTGCCATCTGGTGGAGAAGTTCTTCAAATTCCTGTGGAATGGAACTAGGGCAGTTTATATTATACGGCCATTTATGACTCAGAATGGATGAACAGCCTTTATCTATGTCCATCTTACTCAATTACACCAAATCCCTCTTCCCCTCTGCTTATGACAGACATTGGTCCAAACCTTTTTGACTTGATGGGAAATGTAGGCATAGTGTACCCGAGGGACCTGACACCAGAGAAGATCGTTTGAGTATCACAATGGTCGCTAACTATGTGTGTGATACAATAAGCACAATGAAGGTTCAGGATTAGTTTACAAAATCTTTTATTGAAGCGTATTGTCGCACGGATATAAAAAAGTTTCCCTTCATTTCAATCAGTAGGTCGAAAAAAGAACAACATTTCATTTTTTAAAACGTTTTAATAGTACATTAACCATTCTTTCTAAATGGCATTTGAAATCTTTGCACGGATTCAGATAATCAGACTATAATGACATGTCAACATGCCCCCTCACTAACCCTTTATGGGCCAGTTTCTCAGACATAGATTAAGCCTAATTCTAGACTAAATCTCACTGTTAATGGAGATTCTCCATTAAAAAAAAATTTCAGCCTAGGACTTGACTTAATCTATGTCCGGGAAACCAGCCCTCTATGTTCTCAGTTGTCCTGAGGGAGTCCCAGCGCATAGCTTGAGTGTAGAGGAAGTCTAACAGGAGGATGCAGACTTAGGGGGATGAGCACACAAGCTCTCCCTCAGCAACGTACCACACCTCGTTGTGTCTGTTCCAGATCTTCATTGGGCTGGCACACAAACACAATGGACAGGTGAATGATAGCCACATGGAGCTTATCCTTTTGGGAACATTTCAGAAGTGTTGGCGCCGAAGCTCACCTGTCGTAACCCACTGCGTAGCGGTGCTCCTTGACGTAGGAGGCCTTCACAGAGTCAAGTTCTTCGGCCAGCGCTTTAGCCTGCATCTTTTCCCGGATGCCCATCATCCAGCCTCCGTAGCTCCGTACGTAGGCCTTCATGTCCGTCGACTGATACAAAAACACCTGTGTGGGAGCTCAATAGGTCAGACACTTCAAAGCAAAATAAGAAACCAGATACACCAAAAGGGTTTTGTTTTTAATACAAAGCCTGAGCCAAAACCGGTTAGTTCAGAAGTTTAATAAGCTATTTTGTTTTTATTTGAACATCCATATTTAATGTTCTTATTCATATTTGACCCTGGCTTATTTGTAGAACATTTTAATAGCCAGCCTACTTTGTCATCAGTGGGTTTTGGGGGAGCCATTTGAAAGTTGGATGGCAACACAAAACTCATGGTGTAGGTATTTGATTCCCAGAAGGATCCCCCCTGCTCCACTTTTATGAGCACGGGAGAAGTCATCTCAACCTTGGCACCTAAAGGAACATTTGCAGAAACAAATGTCACTCTTCTACACACATATTTTGTAAGTAATACACACACACACGCACACACGCACGCACGCACGCACGCACGCACGCACGCACACACACACACACACACACACACACACAAATGCGCGCTCACCATCCTCATTTGCCCCGGTAATGTATTTGAAGAGCCTTCTGAACGCTAACATTTGGCCCATCTCCATGACCATGGATCTTTCCACGGTTGACACCATTTGCACGGAGTCATAATGACGCACCTACAAAAGAAGCAATGGGGATTAGGGAGGGCATTGCAGAAATAGCATTCAAAGATGTCCGCAGGTCACTCAGGCTCACCTCATATTCCTCATTCCCACACACCACATCATACAGCAGACACTCTTTGGTCTCAGTACAGAAGAGGGACTCAGAGGAGTTCCTATCAAATCACAACACATACTTGTTACTTGATCGTACTTATCCTATCAAGAACCTACATACTGAAAACGGAATTAAATGCAATATTTGAAGAAGAAAAAAAATCATATGATCTTTACCCAACTCTGGCCTCAGCCGTCAGCGCCAGCACCAAGCCAACAAACACAGCAAAACAAACCCTGACACACACACACACACACAGACAATGTCAACAACTGCAGAGCGAGAGGGATGAGCTAAAGGCTATTGTGGAGAAATGACTAGAATGAGTTATAGTTTGGACTCCATTCACCCCACATCTGTCCTAACAAATCACCCAAAGTACCTCTAGGAAACATACAAAAATAGTTCAAGACAAACTTGAATTTCTACTTACATTGTAGGGAAGAGTATGTTCGGCACAACGATTGTGTCCTGAGGGTGTTGAGCAGCTATTTATGCTGTGCAGGGGTTACAAAACCTTAGACCCGCCTTAAATGACACTACAATGACTAGGGGTCAGGACTTATCCAATGGTGGAGGAGAAACCGGTTATTCAACAGCTTTTGTGCGCAAGTTAGATAATATGACATGATCAATGGCGATGTGCTTGGAAACCCAAGCACTGAGAAAAGAAGGTGGGAGGCAGGCCAAGTTATGTGCACACACGTTCTGTTTCGTAAGGGAAACCTGGCGCAGAGAGAACAACAAACTGTCTGCCTTGGGATCAAAAAAAGAGAAAGAATGGATGGATGGATGGATGTTGAAATAACTGCAATTGTCCTCACCCACTTAGTAACCCGGTAAAGAATGAACGCCTGAAACAAAAGGGGAAAAAGAAGAAGAGTTCAGGTAACACGTTAAAGTGGTCGGTGAACGAGGCGCAAACGACCGAAGTCAAGTCAGTTCAGGGCCGAGGCTGTGTTGGGGTCAGTCGATACCATTGACATATTATTATCTAAGACCCTCAGGGTCAATGCTTTCTCGATTGGACTGATATCAGTGTTGTGCAGCAGCAGCTGCCTTCTCCTGGACTCTCAGGGACCCCACAGAGAACAGCTGTTCCTTGGCTCAGAAGGTGAACGGCCTTAAGAAAAGGAGAAATAATGATTATGGCCAACAACAGCATTTAGACTAAGAACCTCTCTGTAAGGGTTGAATGCGGTGTTCAACTTCCTGATTTGGAACCATGATAGGCACAGGTTGTCCAATTCTATGTAATATCATCACAGTGAGGTCAGCTGAAGTGAACAGTAGTGCTGGTGTGTATGTGTGTGTGTGTGTGTGTGTGTGTGTATGTATGTGTGTGTGTGTGTGTGTGTGTGTGTGTGTGTGTGTATGCAAAGTGAAACCCCTGAAATTGTAGGATCCTCATCAAAATGTACATGGCATGGTAAGACAAACAAAGCAAAATTTCTCGGGTGTAACAGTAAAGGACATTCCCCCGAAAACATCCAAACGACTGTCCGATAAACGGCAAACTCAAGTAACTCTGAAAATAGTAAAGTGAAAATACACCTAGAGTCTGCGAGAGCGGGGGCGGAAGAGGACTCACAGACTGATAACACGGTTTTGACCCTAAGCAAGGCAACGACTACGAGCACGAGAAGCACTTCAGAAACCAATGCAATCATAGGTAAAAGTCACCAGATCTGCCCTTGTGGCTGGGTAAAGGTAACAACTGTAAGGGGCCTGAGAATACACCAAAGTAAGAAAGGGTGCCTAAGTACGAAGAAGCAGGTGCATTGCATTGACCAGTACTTTGATGAAGTCAAGCAAGAAAGTCGAATGAAGGCCAGCGGCTGGACACAAACCAAAGTCCACAGGCCATCAACAACTCCACAACTGAGGCGGCACAGACAAGCACCGAAAGACAAGGGGATAAGGTGGTAGAGCCCAATCAAGCACAAACAACCTCCAAGGAGAAGATCAGTGACAAAAAACCTAAAGTAAAGTGGCCATCAGCCGCTGAAAAGAATGTTTGGGACTCTATTAACATAGATCTAAAAAAGACACTTGAACAGCTAAGG
>JAVQIZ010230450.1:0-12578 GCA_036023535.2 Galaxias brevipinnis | reverse complement strand
TAGTTTAGTGTGTGCATGAGGCCTTTTTTTGTGAATAAACAGTCCACTGAATTATTGCAGCCATGTTTAGAATGTGTTTGAACATGCGTGTGTACGTATCCTTATCAAATCAGATGCCTCTCCACACGCCGGGGCCCCCAAAAAGAGGCCCAGACCATTCATCATACTGACCCAGAGGCCAGGCACTCAGACGGTGAGGAGCGAGGAGACCAACGGTCCCTAAACTGATTCCCAGTAAATCCCCAATTCCCTGGTGCTCCTGCTGAAATACATCCATTAGTCTGTATGCCTGGTAGTGAGACCCCGTGGTCTTCTTCTCACATGTCATTAATCACCCAGCACAGCCACCCCAGTCAGCCTCGCATCATAACCCATAATTTATGCCCTAACAAATATTTCATCATGCAAAATGGGGGAGGAAAGGTTCATCAGGTAAAAAGAGCTGACTTTAAAAAAAAAAAGAGAAAAGAAAAAGTAAAGAGGACATGACAGAATGCTGTTGAAGAGGAACGAGGGGAGAGAAGGAGCATGGGAGACCTGATAGCTATTGTTATCGCGCTCGGAGTGTTTGAGGACTGGCTGTCAAAGCGTACTAACGTCGGAAAGATTTAGACCCAGAAACCCTTTTTCCTGTTCAGACTCGGGATTCCGGAATCCTTTTGCATAAGGTAATGTTCCACGAGCCAGCTGAGGTAAACTTGGGCAAACTCTCAACAGGGAAAAACAAATCAAACAAAACTCCACCTAACACAAAATAGCTTCTGAAAAGGAGCATCGAACAATCGTAACCTGGCCATACGGAAAGCAGTTAAACGCTCACGGGGGAAGTTTACTACTGGGGAGCTAATAGGCCAAGGACGACCTTAAAGGCATGATGGACCTGGTGAGGGGAGAGGAGTAGCATTACACTGAGGCAAGCACAGGCCTAAGACTCAGGGAGAGATCAGAGGCCAAGCCTGAAAGTGTCCTCCGTGCCTCTGACGTTTTGTGGCTTCAAAACCTCATGTCTTTGGCCTGCACTCACTCTCTATTTATGCGAGAGAAATAAAGAAGAGAACGCTGCCCCTCCTAAATCTGTAAACTGCAATTAAGCTGAATTCCAAGTTTATTTCCAAATGCCGTCTTTGCCCCAGACCATGTGAGAGACTTCAGTCTAAAATTATCACACTTTTGGTCAGGCAGCCAAGGGAATCAACCCCAGAGTATTTCTTCTCACAAGTATGAGGGTTACTAAAGTCTAGTGCACGACTCTTTCAAATGCAATGAATAAAAGCTTGATGACAACCTAAATTGAATAAAAGCTTGATGACAACCTAAATTGAATCAAAGCTTGATGACAACCTAAATTGCCACTTCTTAGAGAAAAAGGGGGGAATGCTCTAAAATGGACGTCATCTCGTGAGAACGCTATCAAAACAGTAGTTTTCATGGTTTTGAGTCTCGGGATCATTCCAGAGCGACAACACCTTCTCGGTGAGACAAAATAACTAAAGGCATCACTTTAGGAAAGTCTGTCTGACCAGTGGTCTGACCGTAGGCAGGAGGAAAATGCAGGTTCCTACTCCCACTCACCTCAGCCATTCACCTTACCTCAAGCCCCTCTCCCTCCCCCTCTCCCTCCCTCTCTTCCTCTCCCTCTGCCTCGCCCTCTCCCTCCCCCTCCCCTCCACCTCTTTTCCTTTCTCACACTCCGCTTTACCTCTTTTTTTTGGTGTCAACTCCCTCTGTGTCTGTGCCTCTGTCAGTCGTCCTGCGTGTTTACACACCCCTGGTGTAAGTGACAGGGCTGTAATCGGAAGTCTACAACCATGTTATTTGGAAGAATGTTGTCTTTTCCTGGGAGCGTGGTGGTCAAGAGAGAAAAACAAGATTTACATCTTCGCAGGGAGGGTCGGATAGTCACCCTTGCATTATCCCCCATTGGCTGCGGTCAGTTAAGGGGACGTCAACTTGTCGGGGACGTAAATCAAAGTGACACAAACAAACCTATGATATCAAAAGCTGGGAAGCTGGCAAAGGAAATGTATTCCATTCGAATTTATGGTAGCCATCTACCTGTGCCAAGTATCTTGTAGAATCAAATTCCATTTCTCTACTCGCAAACCGAAGTGAATAGCTTCTAATCATGCTGCCAGACCTGCTGTACCTGGTGTCATAACTCACTGTTTTCCCTCGACCTCATTTTGCAAAATACAGAGGAGAGCCTGTCACCAGATTCCACGGAGAAGCACAAAGGATGTTAACTTCAACGTTTAAGTTTAATTCGAGTCTCTTTAGGTCACCGCAGACATTTCACAGACAAGACAGTTTAATTCAATTAAATTGTTTCTTTTAAAAGTTAATATGGGGAGGACATTAATTGGTTAACACCGCAAAGGTTATGTTCTCAGCTGTCCCAAAATACCCCCATATGGCTTTGTTTCAGTGATTTCTACAATGTATTTTTTTTTCTTAACCCTAATGTACATTTAGGCTCATAAAAACGACTTTTATTGTCACAACAACAATTTAGTTCAAGGATTTGTAGAACACATTCAAAGGAGTCTAGGAGTTACATATGACATTTGAACCTGTAACTCAATCCGGGAGCGTAGGGTTAGGAGAAGAAGGAAAAAAAAGATGTTTGAAGGCAATTTATAGCTGTTGGCAAGCTACATATTACTCATCTGCGGTGGCCACAAATCTTTTCAAACCAGCACATGACGGTGCCAGTTACACCAGGATCAATTGAAGAAATAGGACTGTTGAACATGATTGACCAATTCCATCTTTACAAAAAGTTTTTTTATTGGAGCAATACTGTAGCCCTTACATCTAAGCTATGTCTGGGGAGTTTATGAAACCAAAGTATACTCCAAGTAAAGCACCTCTTGGATGTCTCATTTAGTTCGTCAGAAACGGCGCACTTTATAAAAAGAACTCTTAGAGAAGAAGCACAGCTTATAATGATAACATTTGAAAATACACAAATAGATGGCATGATTAAATTAATAATAGAAGCAGCATAATAAAATAAAATGTTATCAAATTAAGTAAATTTTATTATAAGAATAAGAATGGTACAATTCAATCTTCATCTTCAATTTGTTGAGTTTTATAAATTTCTTTAAAATGTTAATAGTTTATTTTGAGTATGGGGGGGGGTTCCACACAAACCGTTGGAATCACTCTCAGAAAGAATTGATAAACAGGGCACGGCAAGGAACATATCGTCTCTCACAAACAGACGAACGGGGAGGGAAAACGGCCTTGTTTTTCAACCAAACCTGGCAACCAGGAAATGGAAGCAGGTGTGCAAGGCCAGGCCAGAGTGGAAGAGACGAGTCCCTGTCTATGGCGATGTCGAAGCCTTTTCGGACCAGACAGTTTGGGATGGTCTGGACACAGACAGTCCGAGAAGCAGATGGAACGGGAGACTGGGTCAGATGCCCCATCAGAGAAAGCCAGCCAGCCAGACATAGTTAATCCCCCACACAGGTTCAAAGCCCCCACTGTACCAGCACATGTGGCGCCAAGCTGGACAAAGCTGCAGAGGGAAGCAAAACTGAACCTCGGGAATATCAGAAAAAAAGAGATGAGGAAAATGAGAGACACCGGGAGATGGAGTGGTGAGACAGCTCTGTCCATCGTCTCATGTTTTTTGATGTTTGTCTCTGTGTGTTAGTGTGTTGCGGTCTCCGTCTGTTCTTTAAACAGGGCCTCCATCTAGCCATTAGCGTGTCCTTTCGAGCTCGTTCAGAATCCACATGTTGTCTGTTGTCTTCGCTGATCAACAGCTGTGTAATGAGCTCAGGCCCCTGGAGGAATGTGGACTTCTTCTTCCAACGAGTCTGACTGTCCTTTTCCCATCGTCCCTTTCGAATCGGGTCTGAGGAGCACACTCCAGAACCAGAGCCTGGGAAAAGACGCGGTCAGCCAGCAGAGTAGGAACGGGCCGTGACTCATGCTGGCTTCATCCTATGTACAAATCCCCCCCCCCCAATCCCCCCAGAATGATCACTCAATCAGACAACACATTCAGCGCTGCCACTCCATGACTCAGAGCTCACAGATAACATTGTCCTCTCTTGTTCTCTCACTCTACCACACACATATCTGGGACGTAGCCAAGCATCTTGAGGCAGACACAAACACAGATCTACTCCTGAACAAACTTAATCTAAAGTCGATTTATTGTGAGTGATTCGCTGCCCTGAATCAAGCAACAATTAAACATAATCTAACAAACAAAAAGGGTCTAAAACAAACACTCTTTCCACTTTGATATAATAAACTATTGTAAACATATAATCAAACTCCGTATTCTCAAAGAAGGGCTTCCTGCATCGGAATGCATTCCCAATTACAGCGGTCCTGACAGACAGTCAGACACATGAAGCGAGTTTAATACTGTAGACAGCAGATCTTCAACATCTGTGCCACATATTGCATCTCATACCGAAGATTCCCCATGAATTCTAACCATCCTAACGGCAAAGGGTAGAACAATATACAGTGGTGACCAGACGTAGCATACCCGTCACATTCACATATGAATTATTATAGCGTTCCTGAATGCAGATATGCAAACATTTTTCTAAACTGACCGCATAACACAAACGACTTTCATTCGGATTCTGATAGACAGCAAGGCTTCAATGTATCCATCTGTCGTTTAAAAAAAAAACACAACTTCTACAGGCAGACTTCTAAAGGTCAGTTCAGATCAATGATTCGCAACGAAACAAAGCTGTTTTAGAACGATGCAGTAGTTGCAGGGCGTCTGAAGCCGTTGCCTGTCGTCTCAAAGAAACTAAAGGGGTTGGCTCTTGCCAAGTTGCATTATTGTACTTACAACGGCCCTTGTAATTGTGCACTCAGGGTAACCCCGTGCGCTTCAGAGGACTTCACCCTGTGAGAATGTGAAAGTGAACACACCCCGAGGCGTCCTGCAGGGAGAAGGTGTGCGGGAGCACAGCTGCATTGCCAAGGCCAAACACTGCCGGAAAGTCAATCCAAAAGGGGGCTCGCTTTGGGAGAGCCTGCTCACTCTAGGTGTCAGCCCCACGATGAGGGGAGAGGGACAGCCCAGCTGCCAGCCTCACGATGAGGGGAGAGGGACAGCCCAGCTGCCAGCCTCAAGATGAGGGGAGAGCGAGCGTGACAGAGGAACAGGTAGACAGCCTGGGGACCAGCAGCCAATCTGTAATCAACTCCATAACGAGCACACATTAAAAAGACATTACACCACACAATAAATGGTTCCATAATAAAGAGTTTGATTATGAGTTGATTATGGTGGATATTACACCCATTATGTTGTTATTATTGATACAAATAGATAATTAGGCAGATAGATAATGTGATAATCTAGTGGGGATCAACAGTAATTGTTGAAAACATATTCCCCTTGGCTAATGACATTCACCTACTTCCGAAAACTACAAACTTAAAACTTGGATGTGGCATGTTCATGGGTTGAATATTAAATAAAAAGACCCTGCCCTTCGTAACTTATTTTGATTCAATCAAAGCAGGAACTACATTGAGAAAAATGCACACTGGGCTTTCCAAATGCCATTTAACCTTCCAAAACAAGGAGAGACTCCACTAGTTGTTATGTCAGTTACATGGTGTTGCTAGGTAACAAGGCTGAGATGTTGCTAGGTAGTCGGCCCCGCAGTCACTCAATATTGAATGTAGGAGGGTCCAGCTGTCGAGTAAACTCTCTGCAACAAGCCGCTGATACGCTTTCTGTCATGATGTAATGAAGAAGATCATTTTTCTGAAATGCATACAGTTTATAACTATAGTATGTGATACCATGCAACATTCAGCATTGTGACTCACAAAACATCCATTTCTTGCCATCAACCCTGAGCTTAAGTGAATTTGTTCAGAATGGCAGACATGGCAGAAAGCAACACACTGAGAAGCACTGGACGGCAGCCACAAAACCCCCCATGGACTTATCAGTGTTTCAATCAGGACCTATCTTTAGAGAAGTGATTCTTTGCGTCCAAAGGATTACCACTGTAGATTACACATTACAAAGGCTGAGACAACCGTCAGTGGGATTATGTTACAAAGATCAAAATCAGCAAAAATAATGAATTGTTCGATAGAAAATCGATTCATTAAATACCCCGGCCTATTTCAAGGAGCACAGTCATAGTTGTTCCGTTCCCCTCCTACAGAGAAGATAAACCTTACTCAGCCTCTAGCCAACCCTACAAACACTACACACACACACACACACACACCTCGGTCCAGTCACAGCCAGCACCACCTGCCCTCTCCCACCCCTCGCAGTGGGAGATGAATCAAACCATGGGCATAACATTATTCCTGTCCAGGAGTCCATAGTTTCAAAACCGCCACATAAAAAAAAACACCTTTCAAACAAACAAGGGAAAAGGTATCCAATCAAATCCAAAAATAAGACACGATGATTTCTGCTTGACTCATAAGGAATGGTTTGTGTTAGCCATCGAATCGACCACCTCTGATTCATCGTCTGGGGAAAACAGAGAGAGTTCTAATGGCCTGCAGGTTTACACCAAAACAGAAAGCCCCCCGTCGGCCCTGATCTCTGGGTCACAATCTAACAGCTCCAACCCCCGTGGAGCTCTCATGAGTCAAACGCATTGGCCCATCCCGGACCATACCAGCCTCCTCGTTCCCCACCTCCTCAATGGAAAAGCGTTCACACGCGTATCCCATTTCATCTTTAACTTCGGACCTCGGAAAGTCGGACTATGTCTCATTGTCTGCATGCCCAGGCCAGCGCATGTCAGTCTCTATATGTTTCTACTTATGTGGAAGGAGGGAAAGGGCAGAGAGAGGGGGGGGGTGTGAAAAACAACAACGCTATAAGCAGCTCCAGGAGAGCCCTGGCTAATGTCTTCCGTGTTTTCAAAACTTCTCTGCAATCGGTGGGATTTCCTGACCCTCTGCGGAGCGCCCCCCAAAACACCTTGCAACCGTCCGTGACACTTCCCCCCTGTCACAGCTACAGCACACAGGCCTCACAGCGTGCACACACACACACACACACACACACACACACACTAACCCCTCCAAGACCCAGCACTGTGGTGCTACACCTGGACCAAATCTACCTCATGGTACCACAGGGTAACCCCTCCCCCCCAACCCACCAGCCCACTCTAGATCAGCCTGCAGACCCTCCCCAACGTTTAACCTCGCTGCCACGCTTAGAAACCCCCAGACGCAGCCAATATGAAAACCACACACACACACAGCGCCTGAATCCAGCCTAGGAGCCAGATCAGACAGAGCCTGATTCCATCCTACGAGCCGGATGAGACAGAGCCTGAATCCATCCTACGAGCCGGATGAGACAGAGCCTGAATCCAGCCTACGAGCCGGATGAGACAGAGCCTGATTCCATCCTATGAGCCGGATCAGACAGAGCCTTTGGACCCAGCCAACGAGCCGGATCAGACAGAGCCTTCAGATCCTCCAGACTCCCTCTCATAACCCTTGAGAAAAGGGACGGGGCAGTAGCGGGATATCCCCTCTCTCCAGGACTCTAAATCTAACGGCTACATTTATGCTGCCTAAACTCCCTGACCCAGTGTCCGACAAATTCAACTCATTGACCAGGGTGGGGCGCAGGCTGGACAGAGTCAAAGCCACGGCTGAGCAGATGGACCTCGTGCTGGCGGGGCCGAGCGCTCGATTCTCTAAACAACGCACACTGGAAGAGAAAACATTACAGTCGTCCATGGCCAAACAAAACGGTCCGTGCCCAGAAAACATGCGCCCTTGAAGTTTAAACATCTTGGCCAGGAACTGGGGTCCGAAAAGTTACACTGCTACGAATGAGTCCAGAGCTTGTTTGGGGGTGTGGTGGTGGTGGTGGTGGTGGTGGTGGGGGGGGGGGGGTGCAGACGGTCCCTAAACACACAGGATGCCATCATTCAAGCTCTCATCGTCAATGAGTCACAGCCGTAAAATACTGCTAGACTATGGGGGTTGGGAACGCCATGTGCTGGGAACATCCAAACCCCTGGGCGGCTTGCTTAGTCACAAACACCCACACACACACACCCAAACACACACACACACACACGACCCCTGGACGGCACACTTAGTCACTCACAAACAGACACACACACATACTGTACACACACATGCACACATGCACAACCATTGCAGAGTTTACTGCCAACTCCACACAAGTCTTGGATGTGGAATTTGAGACTGCGTTTCTCTTACATCAAGTCTGTCAAGCATGTGGTTCTTAGTTTGAGTTTGGACAACCTGCTTGGAAGTCTATGTGTAACAACTTCCAAATAAAGACGACAATAAAGAATGGCGAGGATGTGATGTTATCGCTGATTGGCAAACCGCCCGGGACCAATCCATCAAATTACTGGAAGAGTCAGAGCCTTCAACTCGATTGGTTTTGGCTTGATACGTATGAGGATTCCATTCTGTGGAGGTCTCTCCCCTCCGTGCTCAGCACTCAGACCATTCCCAAACCATGTGATCTGTCAGCTATAGGAATACCCCCGGTGCGCGGTCAGGAGGGTCCTGTTGGGAAAGGATTATCAACGGACACGCTTTTTCCCGCCCTCATCCCACTCCGCTCTAATCTCTCGTTCCGTTAGTTTTCCCTCTTTTTTCTGCACTCTCGTTTGGCGTGTGTCATTATCTCTCCCTCGCTCTCTCCCTCTGTCTCTCGCACCCCATAGTTTGGGTGTCGATTAAGTGTTCCACAAACAGCGTCGTTAAGAGTCTAGACTGCCACGGTGTAATCTCTGGGTGAATAGCCCTGAGCACAGCTCCTCCACTGGAATAGTTTAGTCTGGGCGGCTCTGGGATTCCCCCCACTCTACATCATTACAGGGAACGTGATAGCACCCAGCGCCCTCCTGGTCGGACTCAACAAACACACACACACACACACACACACACACAACCCCTATACTGTGGCGTACACTCACACAAACGCACACTCATATACAACACACACAAACACAGTCTACTGTGGTGTACACTCAGAAACTCACACACGCACAAACACACAAGCACATACTCCCAATATACTGTGGTGTCCACTCACACAAACACACACATGCACAACTACACACACACACACACACACACACACACACACACACACACACACACACAGTATACTGTGGTGTACACTAACACACACTCACACACACACACACAGTATACTGTGGCGTAAACTCACAAACACACACACAATAACACACAGACACACTCTTGAATGACTAATAGCTCCAATTTTCTGGCTCTGATTTTCTTACAGACACACTACACATATCCAAACAAGAACACACACACGCACACAAACAAACACACACACGCATGTACACAAACACACACACGCACGTACACAAACACACGCGCCCACACACAAACACACACACGCCCACACACAAACACACACATGCACACAAACAGTCGGGGCCCAGTGCCAGCTACAAGTGGAGTGTGTGTCCCAGGTAAGTGCTGCGAGTGAGCAAAGCCCCCTCCCCCCACCCCCCACCCCTCCCCCTCCCGTCCCAAATCACTCACACTAATATGACCCTGGAGAGCTGCTCTCATTTTGACTCAACCAGCCACAGCGATGTTATCTGAAATCCATTTCAGTCGTCCTTGTTAGCGCCCCCATATCAACGGCTCTTTTATGGACCTCTGGGACAGAAACGGGTCCCTGTTAGTTTGTTATGGCCGCCAACGTTAAGAGGCCTAATTTATCGCCCTCTGAGCTATGCAGGCAGGCAGGCAGGCAGGCAGGCAGGCAGGCAGGCAGGCAGGCAGGCAGGCAGGCAGGCAGGCAGGCAGAGGCTGGGCCGTGACGGCTGCGGCGGAGGGCAGACACTCGCACACTGCGGACGTGAAGCCAGGGTGAAACGTGCGCTTGTGTTTTTGGCAACCCCTAGACACACTCGCAGCGCACGCGCGCTGACCCCCACACACCCACACACACGCACAACGGGGACACCCAGTACAATAGTCCATTATATCTACACACACACTCCCCCTTTCAAACACACACACGTACGCACGCACGCACGCACACACACACGCACACACACACACACACACACACACACACACAGGGAACAGTCGCCTCTTTATCGTGGTCTTTGGCATTGGTCGTTTCCTCAGGATACGGGCCACTTTTGTTCTCCTCCTTCAAACGCGGCCTCTCCCTCGTTCCTCTCCTCTCTATCTCTCACCCTCTCTTCATTTCCTTCTTCAAGAGAACTGACCGTAGAAAAAAAAAGGCAAAAAAGGTAAAAACGGAAAGGGACCAAAAAAATAAAGGTAGAGAGGATAAGAGGCAGGAAGAGAAAGATGATGCTGTGTGATAAGACACTTCCATAACGTGGCAGAGCTTTCATGTTCCGATTGGGAGCCTTTTGGAGACTCTAACAGTACAGAAGCATTGTTTGTGTGTGGAAGTAACAAGCCGTTCTGCCGATTAATTGATGTGCTGTATGATGAAATCTGTTAGAAAATTGGAATTCAATAAAAGTGGGTATGAGTACTGCTGAGTAGTGACCAAAAGATCATGAGATCCCACCAGGAAACACCACCACTAGAGTGAGCTTGAGTAAGGCGCTTAACCCTAAATTGCTATAGGGGCACTGTCCCTGTAATCCCACTGTAAGGCACTTTGAAATAAATAAAAAAATTATGATTCATATGTTGTGGTAATATCAACAACAATTTGTTTTTGTGTATCTTCAATTTTTAATACAATACATTGAGTGCCCTTGGGGACTCGAAAGGTCAAGGTAACAAAACGTACATGCGCCGAAGTAGCGTTAACTCACAAAAGCTGTGCAGCCAGTTGCCTTGAAGACTTACGTTGAGGTAACTATTATAGTTTATTTTTGATAGTGTAAAGTATGTGTACAGTCTATAGGAGGGCCCTAGGCTGCTGTTCCCTACCACGGGCTTCCTTCCGTCGCGCCAAATGAACACCAGCCATTAGTCATTTCCTCTTCCCAATACTAACCATACAGTCAACCCTAAATTACCAGCGGCTGGGCCCAACAGCGCTCGCTGCAAGCCCACCCACACCTCCAGCAAACCAGAGACCCCCCTCCTGCCCCCAACTAAAAACCTAAAACTACCGGTTTTATCACACACACTGCAATCAACCACGACTCCGAACTTAAAGCAAGGGCAGTATGTGGAATGTGTGTGTGTGAGTGGATGTGTGTGTGTGTGTGTGTGTGTGTGTGTGTGTGTGTGTGTGTGTGTGTGTGCGTTGGAACGAGCCCCATGTCGACATGTCTACACGCCGCCTCGTCTTTAAACTGCAGCCAAAGTCGGTGAGGCCTGCTCCGCGGCAGCAGCACCTGATAGCATCGCTGCCTCTGGTTACACCCTCAAACGAGCAAGCCGCAGCACACCACCCCGGCCTTATCTCGGCCAACGGCCAACGGAGACGAGGGCCTGAGCCTCGTTATGCGGTCGCTCAGCGACAGGGATCACGGGATGTGCGACCGGCTCTAGACCCAGCTCCGTAATCGGCTCATCACGCCCCCGGTGGCGCGTTGGAAATGGACCGAGGGCTCCGTTTGCAGGCCACCATTTACACCCCCCACCCCCAAGTCACACACCCCCACCACCACCCCCGTATGGAGGATTGAAAAGGTGCGTCACGCGTTCGCTCTCCGCGGCAAACGCTTCCTCGGCACACGAGCCGTTACCAAGGGAACTAGCCAGCCTCTCCGCAGACATGCCATAAAACGATTAGTGATAATGGAGCCGACCTTGACTTGACCATGTTCTCTCAAGGAGAACTATACGGTTGCTATTTATATTCAATTTAATTATATTCTACTCTAACCTAATCCATTCCACACTAATCTATTCCACTCCATTCTAATCTATTTCATTCCATTCCATCGTAGATCCATTCTATTCTATTTCATTCCATTCCATTGTATTTCCATTCTATTTTATTTGATTCCATTCCATTCCATTTGATTCATAGTTTCAAACACAGCTGAGGTGATTTTTTTCCTCTGTCTCAATTCCCTGTGTTCATTGTTTACTGGTTTGAGTCACCCTCCCAGTAGTTTCCAGGAAACAGTGACCGTTGAGTGTGGAACAAGATCAGAAATGTAAACAGTGCCTGTAGTCCATGACAAAAACCAATTCGCAACCAAATTCAATTATACCCACACTGGCATTGTGACGGCTTAAACAACTCTACGTAGTAAAGCTTGGGAGGCCACTGAATCTCTCTTTAAACAGCACACAGCCCTGAAGGGGGTGAGCAGGGGGCCACGGCCTTGTTGAACAGGGGCCCTTGTTAAACCAGGGGGACCTGTCTGCACTATAGAAAAGACATCAGACAAGGCCTCCATAGCACTGAGACTGATCCCTTCACAAATAACATGCCTGACCTTGCAGACTCCCAACACAGGACTTCACCACCTACTCACAGAACTCTGTCAGGATGTGTGTCTTAAGCACGCGGGTGAGACGATTCAATGAGTGAGTGGGTGTGTGTGTGTCTGTGGGTGTGTCGGCCTGTGTGTGTGTGTGTGTGTGTGTGTGAGTGTGTGTGG
>JAVQIZ010230441.1:0-25464 GCA_036023535.2 Galaxias brevipinnis | reverse complement strand
TCGGCTGGGATAGGCTCCAGCCCCCCCGCGACCCTGCATAGGATAAGCGGTATAGCTAATGGATGGATGGATGGATATATTTCAAGCATCACTTGATAGGTTAGTCTAGTATCCGATGTGACTATGTCTGCATAATTCTCCTTGATTTTGGAAAGCGACTGTTGGTCTACAAAAGTTGCCGTTGAAGCCAGACCTGATGGCATGCACAGTTTACCTTCTGCCTCTTGCGGATGGTCCAGTTCTTCCACAGAAGGAGTCGAACCTGACTGCCTGTCCCCATGACTTCGCCTCTTCACCCCCTACGGGGGGGGGGGGGGCCACCAAGGCACTAACCTGCACACAACCATACCACAGCCTTGTACATGGGAATATGTTGGCCATTGTTGTATTGACATTGCAATGTCTTATTTGTCAAGGTTTGCTAATTCAGCGACAAGTCAAAAGGCAATAGATAAATGTTTAAATCCAGATCAAGTTGCTTCTTACCAAACTCTATAAATTAAAGTTAAAGGTGAAAAGCATTGTTTTTCTCATTCCTATGTGTCTCGATATTGAATGAAAAGCAACCAAAGCATAGCCAGTGAAAGTGGACCCTCCCCTTTTGAGGTCGTGCCAATCAATTCTAACAATGGAAGCCTGAGGGAGACTATGCACTCACTGGCTGTGTCTAATAGTTGACCACACAAATATTCAGGCTCCAAACAAAATCACGCAGTAATAACATCGGATTGTTACGAGAAACAGAGAAAGAATGGGGTTAGGTCCAGCCTGTAGTCTATTTTGAATTTTAAATGTTTTTGATTATTGGATTCATGACATTGACATTATCATAACCATTTTTCCAACAAAGTGCTATAGTTAGTTTCCCTAATGACTGGAGTTAGGTTGTAATTATTAGGTGAAGTATGTCTAGGCTGCTTACAGGCCTAGAATAGGGTAAATAAGCTCAGGATACTGCACAAGTCTGACAGAGCATTTAAACACTATTGCACACTAACAGGCTCACCAAGGCAAATTCTTGTCACCTTTGGTCTCGTCTACTATTACTATTTAGTGTAGAGCTTTATGTTCACACAGTAAGATAATTTAATTTCAACGTTAAAAAGCCTTTATCCCACCATTATGCAACACGATGGAACAACAAAACAGTGTCAGACTGCACATTCACGAATCACTAAACGGTCAAACCAATAAACCCATATAATAACATAACATAACATAGCAGATGACATACCTCAGGAGAGAAATTTAACCAAGGCGCGACATCTTGTAAATATAATACGCCATCGAATGCTGTGCCATATTCTCCGTTCCTGGTGTTCACACTACCAGTTCCTCAGCCCATGTGAATAGTTAAGCAGATTGATTTAATCTTCTTTTTCAGTACTTGCAGCTTGCTAACACCGCTCATCCATTTGCAGAAAGACCCACCTGACCCAACCTGTTGGCCTAATTAGCAGTTATAAATGCTAAATGCAAAAATAAGCAGTGTAAAAAACAATTTGGTTGCTGATGTAAGAAAGGAAACAGCCATTTGTGGAAGTTGTCAGTGTTTTAATAAGTTACAAAAAGGTGTTTGTTCGCATGTACCTATAATGTACACTGAAAGTAATAGAACACAACAAAAACAGTCTGCCATACTTGCGGATAATATTCGTAAAATACAGATATGGTACATTTACAAATATGGTGCACTTGCTCTAACATGAAATCCAATTTTAGAATCTTATCAGCAATTGATAAAAATACTTTGGTCCTACGATAAACTATTAAAAGGCGAGCCTTTTTATTTTTAGATTCTATTTATCATGTATCATGTATCATGTAACTGAAATCTTAAAGTAAACAAATGTTTATGAAAACCCTTTGAAACAATTTGTTATCATTTTGACTTGCAAACAGACCATCCATGTTTTTGGAGCAGGTTAGAAAAGGTTGCAGTAAACATATTGCATCATAAAAAATTTGAAACAATTAACAAGTAACACTTGACTGTATAATAAAGATATGTAAAAATAAAAAAAAATAAAAATAAGTTCAATAAAGAATTCTAATCAATGTGAACAAGTGCATCTCCTTTTCATTGCAGTGGTGATACTTAGTAATGTAACAGTTGAACAATTATACTTTTTGGTATATAAACATGAAATAGAATTATAAACGTATACAATAGAACAAATAGTTAATATTAAATTTCTAGTGTAAAATTTAATTGCACAGTTTAATCGAGACACTAATATATTGTCTAGATATCCCTGTTTACCTCTGAGCAAATTATAAAAAGTCATACAAAAGTGTAATCTTTTTGGAAGATAGGTGATTGGTAAATAAAGCATATTTAGATGAATTTGTGAAGTAACTTCAAAAGACAAAACGTTAAGTGCCTTCATTTTTTGTGTGGTGACCTTCGGTACAATCACCCCCACAAGTGTAAAAAAAAGTGGGACACTCAGATAACAAAGAATATATTAAAATATATACAGTGTATATACACATAACTACACCTCCATAATTATTCTCTTCACAGTACATGCAATTCTATGCAAGAGTCCTTACACAGTTGCCCCACACATTTACATCTGATGAGCAAGTAAATAAAAGGAAGGTCACTCTCGTTGACACATGACTCATGGTCATCACACGAAATGAGCCTCTCTATGTTCAAACTCCTGCAGGCGCCTGGGCCGCAGTCTTTGGTACACAGGCTTGGCGTCGCTCGGGCTTAGCTCCTCCGGACTGGAACTGGGCGACTGGGGCGGAGAGAGCAAGGGAGCCGCCTGCTCAGTCTCAGCGTCCTCCTCACACGGCTCGTCCACAGACACCTCAATCTCAATTCCCAACTCATCGTCCTCGTCTTCCTCCTCCTCCTCCTCCTCCTCTTCCTCTTCCTCTTCTTCTTCTTCTTCTTCCTCCTCTGCACTGTTAGCTGCTGCTACATGCTTCTTTTGACCTGTGCCTGCAAATACCTTTGCCTTGCTTCCCGAAGGGGGTTTATAAAAGGTTCCGGGGGGAGGCTGTAGCGTCCTGGCGGCCCTGAAAGGACTGACTACTGGGCTATAATCGCAAACATTCTCCCCCCGCCTCAAAGTCCTGCTAGACTTCACTGCGATCGCATATGGTCTACTCGGGTAGAGGATCCCAGTGCTTATAGGACTTCCGGGAGAGGCACCAGCTGAAAGCGTGGACGTAAACAAGCTCCCAGACGGGTCTCCTGGTGCATCGCCGGCTGCTACGTCAGCCTTGGCAGTCCTGGGGCTGACATCGCAGTGTTTGTACTGCCTGTCCCACGTCCTGCGTAGGGTCTGCGTGTCAATGCAGGTGCTCCGGTAATGTGTACTCACGCGTGTCTTTGGCCTCTCCTCATCAGACACCTCCTCGATGGACAGGTCGCGTTCGCGCTCACTCCGGTCTTGGTCGATGCTGTTGCGGGCGTTTCGTTCTGCCACACAGGCTTGGTTGAGCAGCCGTTCAGCGGGCATGCTGACCGGGCGAGAGGAGAGCTTGGCACGAGGGTGGCGGAGTTGGACCCGGGTGATGGTGGTTTGGTTGGGCCGGCTCAAGGGCCTCTCTTCTGACCTCTTGACCTCGGGGACGCTCAAAGGCGAGAACCCATTCAGGGTGTCTGAGTCCCCATCCACAACTAGGAGACCATAAGTCAACAAAAATGCGTGAGAATCCACAAAATGGAATATTTCAATAAAGACACTTACCACAGACCCTTTGGTACAAAAGTTGTTTTCAGATGTTGCTTTTTATAATATAAGATTTATTTATACAATTATTATTGGTAATATATTTCATATTATTAGATTAGATTTGTATGATTCATGATCCTGTGTTCATTACATGGTAATGAACCTACTCATCTGCCTCAGGCTGTTTTACCCTCCCCATCTTACTCCACTGTGATACTGACCAGATTCAAAGTCTCTGCAGTCCAGCTTGGACCTGGCCTCTGGCACCTCAGACAGTAAGTGTGAGGAGGGAATGACAGAGGAATGCCTCTTATACACTTTGGAGCTCTGCTGCAAAAGTGATAGAGTGACAGGAGCATACAGCAACACACAAAAACAAAAAAAAACAGCAGCACAAAAAGACACACAACACACAGACACAAAACATACAAACAAGGAAATGAAGCAGGAGAAAGAAACAGAGAGAAAAATAAGATAATTAATAATATTCATACATTTGAAATAGAATATCTTTATTATTCTATTGCTGCGGTAGCAGCTTTATATGGTACTACATACCATGTGCTATTTGGGGTTACTTTGTGAAATTTTTTAATATTACCACTATACATAGATTTATAAAATAAAATTCCATATAATCCCTATGTAGAATTATTCAAAACAATCCCACTATCCCATTGCCTCTTCAAAAGGTCCAGCCTTGGTCTATCCGCAGTATTCCGACTCACCTCCTTGATGTCTCCCAGAGACTTGGAGTGCCGGCTGAGCTGCTGCTCCTTCCCCTGGGGGGTGAGGCGGGGATGGGGCTTTGGAGGACGGTCGGTCCCCAGCGGCGAGGCACTCGGCAGGGGGCCGAGGGGGCTATCGAAGATCATCTGGTAATGCCTGATCAGCAGCTCCACGATGAGGGCCTGGCAGGGGTAGTCCACCAGGGAGGACAGGGACACCTCTGCGTCTATCTGCCGGGGCTTGATCAGCGTGGGGCCGAAGATGATGCCCAGGTTGCTGGCGTTCATCTTGTTCTCGTCGGCTCGCTCTGTCACCCTGGAAGGATAGGAACAGATACAAAAAGACGGATCGAACCTTTACATGCTTTACTTTTCTGGCGGATAGCTTGCTTTTCAGGTCAATGCTTAACAGTCTGTGAAACTGTCAGGCATGCCCCACCTGTAGAGATGCTCTATGATAAACTGCAGGGTCTTGTAGTGGGTGGAGGGCAGCTGTCTCAGCAGGTCTTTGATCTTGAAGAGGACACGGTTGAGCTCCACGCTGACCTGCGGCGCCTCTGGAATGGAGCTGACACGGGAGGCCTCGACTTCCTCCAAAATGATGCTCTGGCTCTCCTTGGCCAGGCCGATGAAGTCGTTATAGTAACGAAACAGGATGAGGGGCTCTGGGAGCTACGCGGAGAAAAAGCAAACAAGGCAGCTAATTATAAACTGTAACAACAGAAAAACGAATACAAATAGACAAAAGGACGAGTTTAGAACGGAAGATACAAACATTTTGGAGGAAGAGTTAACATAAATAAACAGAAAAAATATTACATTAGTCCAAATATTATTGTATGAGGGTCCATGAGTTCTTTTTGACAAACCCTACCACACTTTGGGTTGTCCATTGATATTTATGTGCATTCCATTCAATCAACCAGTGTGATTACTAGGGCTTCATTGCCAGCCCGTGTTCTACTGCACTACTCCTGCACTACACATCCCAGTATCTGCTGTGGATTGAGGTGGTACCCACCTGTCTCAGGTAGAGCTTGAGCACGTTGCTGATGTCATGGGGGTAGAGGTCGGAAAGCTCCACTAGGTCTTTGCCATTCTCAAATGCCTGGCATAGCTTTTCCACACGGGACTTGGCACCGTTCACACGGTAGATACCCTTTAGCACACACATAAAAAACCACCTTACATTTGGTTTACGAAAAAATTATTAGGAATTATGGGCAAAGAAAGGAATGGTGGATGTGCTTTAAAACGATGCCATTACCTTGATATTCAGCGCTCGGTTCTCAATCTCAGACGTGCACTTCCTAATGATGAAAGGGATGCCATCTGGGCTGTTCTTAAACGCCTGGGTGAAGTCTACACCGAAGAGATGCAGCCTTCCCTGGAGCTTCTTGTGGCCACACTGGATGGCCAAGGTCTCCAAGCACTTCTTATGGCAAGCGAGTGAGCACTGGGGACACAGATTTGATTGGCATGAAGATTCCCGTGATTCCATCGCACAGCTTACCACATTGTCATAATGACAGATGTAGTATACTATATAATCTGATTAAGTCATTACTTAGCCACTTGCCACTTTGTTATTTTTAAAATACATGGATAAGGCCTATGGTATCCATCCCAGTTAGAGAGGCCTTACCTTTGGTCAGGGGTAAATAAATTAATATCATGTCATTTTCTTTCATTGTTGTGTTCAATGAAAAAACATATAATACAAAGGTTTTTACAAGTGGGTACAGATGCTATGGGTCTATGCTAACGATAATGGATAACATTATTGGTTTCAATTGCCCATTCTTGTTACAGGGAAACTAAGTATCCAATTGGTATCCAAACCAAATCTAAATTGAAATAATAGGAAAAACATTTGTCTTTTTAACTTCAGATTCTAGATTTTAGAACGACACTGTTAACAGCTTTTCACAAGCTGTGTTGTAACCACAGTGCATGACAACCTTAACATGTAACGTGTTTTCTCCTGCTACAAAGACCCAGTCAGTGCAGCAATGGCTACGACCACTAAGCCTACAACTAATCTGGCTATGAGCAGTTTGGACAGATGCTACTTTAAGATAAGTGCCAACCCAATTGCATAAGTTTTAAGGCAAGTGTTTGACCAATACATGCATGACTTATACCCCAACACAACACCTCACCTCCTCACACTCAGATTGGACAGATGCTACTTTAAGATAAGTGCCAACCCAATTGTGTAATTTCCAATGCAAGTGGCTGACCAACACAACACACACACCTCCTCACACTCAGCCCCCTGGAAGACCACCAGGCCGTCACACTCTCGACATTTGGAGGGGGCGCGGAGCTTCCTCAGTTTGTGGGTCTGGGAGGCCTTGGACATCTGGGTGTTTCTGAAAGGGCCTGGCGAACTGGCGGTCTCTGTCACAACCTCGCATAGGCCTGAGAAGAAGGTGTGAAATGCCAGCATCATTAACAATATAAATAAATAAAAAACAAAATCTGTCTATATCAATATCTATTCAGATATGCAGTTTATCCTGAAAACCCTTTTACTCTGCTCAACAGCATTCATTACATCATTCATTTCTTCCAAAGAGGCTAAAAATGAAACGTACCATTATCAGAGGGCGAGGGGGGTTCTCTCTCATCCAAGTCATCAGCGGACGACATGGTGCCAGTGGAGGGGGTTCTGGGTAACCTCCTCTTAAAGTCACCTGTGCAGGAAGGGATGAAGCACCAGTTAGTCCTCATCCTTAATCCAGTCCCTGTCCAACTGTAAAGTTGTCTGCACTAGATCCAAGGTCTTCTCGTTCTTTCCATTCCACTGCTTTAGGCCTGTGCTGACACTGCTCAACTATCCTTCAACAGGTGGACAGTTTATAAAACCAGTACAATGGGTGGGTGTGGCCTCTTAAATGACTGAAGGTCAAGGGTTACTTAAAAACAAGTATAGGCGATTCACACCTCCATTCTGTGATCAAAGATTATATGTATTTGCATTTGAAATACATTGGGGAGATTATTATTAACGATTGGCTTGATTTATTATGTTATTGATGTTACGAGGGAACCTACACCTTGATTCCCTTTATGTGCATCATACGAAAATCAGTTGAGATTAGTTACATTATTGTATAACCCAAGAAAATAAAAAGAATCAGTGACAGAGAAATCACTTTGCAAGTGTTTCATAGGATTTTCTTTTTAAATGGCCTCTGGAGGATGCTCAACAACTTAACACAATGGGCTACAATACATGCGCGAAACGCACATTCAAACGTTTCAGAAAACATAGTTTAACTTAGTCTTGTTTCAATGAACATAACTGAACCTGACTTAGCTTAAAACAAGAACAAAAAGGCCTTCTATTAGGTTATATAATGAAACAATTCAATAACAAGACTATATGCTAAACTCTTCCTGCTCTTGGAAAACATTCCGATCATGTGGTAGCCCTCGGGGGCATGTACAGTAGACTGACAGTCCCTGTTATTAGCAGCTGTTTCGTGCGTGACATAGGGCCCAACAATTAGATCTTCAGCAAAAGGTGTTGAAAGGTGACACAAAGACAAGTTGTCTGGTGGTGGATACCGTACACTCATGTTTGTTGTTGCAGGCAAAAGGAAACGAAGAGGTTACATTGGGACAAGTCAGTGCAGGTTAATAGGGTGATGTCGCTGAGGCAGAGTGATGTCGGAAGGGGCAAGTAAAGGTTTAGTCACCAGAGTAACTTTAAAGACGGCTTAAATAGAGGAGATGGCTTCACCTGGGCTAAGGGGTAAGTAAAGGTTTAGGCACCAGAGTAACCTTAAAGACGACTTAAATAGAGGAGATGGCTTCACCTGGGCCAAGGGGCAAGTAAAGGTTTTGTCACCAGAGTAACCTTAAAGAGGGCTTAAATAAAGAGGAGCGAGCTTCACCTGGGCTAAGGGGCAAGTAAAGGTTTTGTCACCAGAGTAACCTTAAAGAAGGTTTAAATAAAGAGAAGAGGGCATCACCTGGGCTTGCTGTGGGGGAATCCATGGAGCGGGTCTCACTGCTGCCTCCAGCGCTCTCTGAGTCACTGCACATCCCTCCTCCCTGACTGACTGAGGTCCAGGATTTGAACGGCCCGGGGATTCTCAGAGCTGGAACCCAAAAACAGTATTACAGCACTGCCATCAAATAAGATGGCGTCCTGCCGTCCCCTGCAGACCTCTTTCTTATGTTGTCTTATGTTGACGAAGTTAAACAGTGTGTTACAGACAGACTGTGATTGCCTGGGCTCAGATTCCAATGTACTATCAATTTGGATAAAATTAATGACGAGCACTTAACTAAAAACATAAGCAGTGTAGTTTGTATGTGCGTTTACATAATTATTATCAAGTGTGTTAAAATGGTTGGGTTTACTTTGCCTCAATTTCACTTTGGAAACATAATGTAATCTGGCTGTAGAAATGATAGCTTGCACCACACAAACATATATAGTCTGCTTAACTGTGGTATTAACCTGCCTTTAACACAGACCAAATCTCAAAACGTGTGATTGTAAACAAAGCAATTTACATATAAAAAAAATAGACATACTACATGGGACTCTTTCAACCACAAAGGAGCTTAATGGGTCCATTCATTATCTTTGGTCAATCAACCTGAAAACAGTTCTTACTTATTATGCATACTTATACATGTGGTCCTGAAAGAATGTAAACATTCTTAGAACAAACATTAACAGGCAATCAACTCCACTGTGTCTAAACAAATGCTAATCTACATTTGAACAAAGACAGAAACCAATATCCATGGAGCAGAAAAGGATCTCAACTTTGGGCTCCATAAATCCAATGGAGATTAGCCACAGGCTTTTGTAATGCATTCTTAAGTGTTATCTGCAACCCTTTCAAGTTTAATTTGGACTAAAAGAGAACCCTGTTCAGTGTTATATAAAAGTTAAACATAAATAGTAATAGAAATACCAATAAAACAATGATCAATTAATTGCAAAAATCAAGGTTGCTCAAATGTTACTACCATATTAACAAAATACTGTCGTGTGCCATATTATATCTATAAAAAAACTAAAAAACCTTTTCACAATATGAATAGCATGAAGGTATATCTTTTTTTTCTGGCACCTGCCAATGTCACTACCTTGGATGTCAGCGCTGCTGTTCGAGCGCCTGTCAGCGATCTTGGCAGGTCGGATGTGGACAGGACTCTCCATCTCGTCCGTGCCAAAGAAGTCCGAGTTTACGGAGGACATGTGGGACAAGGTACCATGAGAGGAGTGGCCACTACTTTGAGAGCGCTTGGTGAAAGGCATCCTGGGGAACAGAGACATGTTATGTTGAATTTCACCATTTCTCTAACTCCACCTATCAAGCCCCCTGCTTTGCATTTAACGTTAAAGAGTAACTAGATACCAAAAACAGTTTTTTCTTCAGAAAATGTATTTGTAAGCAACGTGCAAAACAACTATGCAAAGTTTTGGGAGGTTTGCATATCTGTTACACATACAACTCGTTTGGCCACCCAATGGCTGAAACAAGACCCTTGTAGATTAACTGTCTAGAACAGAAATACGTCACAAAAAGCCCATTTTCACGTCAGCGAAACTTGGAAATGGGCTACGTCCAAACATTCTGTTGCATCCATTCTGCCACAACAGGATTACAGCTGCCACCTGATATGAGCATTATCAAATTTCTTAAGAAAACTGCGACTAAGTCCAGTGGGGATGTCAGGTTACTCTTTAAATAGCAAAGCACATAGGCATTACACCTATTAGAAATACTAGTGCAACAGCAAGCCAGTAATTAAGTGCAGCATGTCAGTCTGAATGGCAAAAATAACAACATGTGACATGAGGATCTGCTAAGGCTAGGGGCTTCCTTTCAACTGGAATAAGGCATTTAGCTCAGAAATAGACGCCCACACAATGAATCCAGTTTCATTTTGACTATTGATCAAAATGTCTCCCCCGTAGATGTGTCTGTGTGAGTTAGTGTTTGATGGTAAGATATCTGCTTAATTTTTTCTCAGTCTGTTACAGTTCTTTAGATCAGACAGGTCAGGATCATGAGGGAAAGCTAGAAGATAACAAAGTGTTCTGCTCTGTCTACACACTAAGTATACATTCGCTGACACTTATATTGAACAAAGAACAGCAGAATGCAGGGTACTAGGCAAAAAGACAATCCCAGCCCACAAAATCCCTTCTGACTTTTTCAATCAAAAGTAATTCATCTGAGAAAAACAACTTTCCCTTAGAACATCTACCCTTTCTGAAAGTTTTGCGAGTAAGATTAGATTTCAGTGTCAGACTGAAGAACATCATGAGATGGAGTAGTCATCCGATGAGTCAAAATGGCTTCCTTACCCTGAGGCAGCAGCATCAAAGGAGGAGGACTCCACTCTGGGCCTATCACGAGGCAAGCTCCTGACAAAGTCGATATAGCGCTGGCCTGGATCATACAGCTTGGCGTTCTCGCACAACGACTGGTGATTGACTGGCAGGGACACAACCTGGACCTGCTGCAACTGGAACCAGTTCACAGTCACCTGATCACAAAGACACCAAGAAGCCCTTAGTCGTTTCAAACCCATACTGGCCAAACAGTTCATGCGGTTATCGGACACGAATTAACGTCGCTCACGCGGACTCACAGCCTTCAAAGTGAGGTCGCACTGGAAAACCATCTCTCGTAGCTGCGTGAGGAGATCACTCTTGGTGTTGGCCAGCCCCACCCTCTTCTCCCTGACATCCGTCTGGCACGCCTTGCAGTGCTCACAGGCTTCATCCGCCTACCACAGCACAGGGCACCGTAGGCAAACATGCATGATGTATCCACTAAACACAAGTCCAAGTTCTAATACTGAATTCATTTTCAGATGAGTATAATCTATGTAAAATTGTATGCGATAGTATCCACAAGATCTCAAGGTAAAGTTATACTGTTGGTTCTATTATAATCACAAAAAGGTTGGTGACCTTCGAGCTATATGCCTTATGGATGAGCTATGTTCTATAAGCACTGTCAGCTTTGGCCTGAGGGAGTCAGTGATTGTCCCCAGGGAGGGCAGACTACCTTCTGCAGCGCCTCTTCCTCCAGCCTTCTCCTCTTCTCCAGCTGCTTAGCACCACCGACTCCACCTCCTCCCATCTGCTCCTCCTCCACTCGGCTGGTGGACACCCGGGCTTTCTCGTACTCCTCCTTCCTCTGCACCTGCAGCACCTGCGCCTTCCGGAAAGCACTGTCTGCCTCATGCTGCACACACAAGCAAGGCATGTTCTAACACTGTTGTATGTACTATGGCAAGCTCTCATCTTCTGTTGCACCGTAAAAGCTAAGACTGGAAACACAAGCCTGGACTAGGCATGCATGGACTTGTACATTTTATTTTACAGTAACTGTATTTAGATATTACGAAATGTTCTATTACAGCTGCAAAAAAAAAAAATTCATATTCACATTTGGTTAATAGTTGGTGCTTGTATGAAAAAAAAGTCTCACCAACCATTTTCTTTTGCTCTCTCTGCCACTGCTCCTTGACCTCCTTTCGAAGTTTGTCCAACTCAGTCTTTCTGGCCAGCAGAGGCTGCAAACACACACACACACACACGCACACACACACACACACACACACACACACACACACACACACACACACACACATTACAAACTAATACCGCAAAAGCAGAGTAATAAAAAGCAACTTTCCATGTATTGGGGTCAGTTCATAAAAGTACCTGCATGAATTTGTTAGACTGTAGGGCAGCCGCAGTGTGAAGCAGGAGTTGGCTGTACTCAATGTCGTTCTTAAACGCTGACATGTAGATGTCACGGAATGGCATGAATTCCTTATACAAGTGAAAAACACAATTCATGATATAAGAATGAAAGCCTGACAGAACGAAACATAAATTGAACAGTACATGTTTATGTTCTGTGTTTATTTCTTATCCGATTATTTGTTATCATTTCTTATCCATTCCATAATCACCTGTTGACTCGCGTGCGTCTTCGCAGACTCCGCCATTTTTGCGTAACTCTTGGCACACTCTACGTCTTTATTCAGAGAAACAAAAAGTCAAAAGATGTCTTTAGAAGAAAGAGAAAAACTTCCCACAAAGGTGCTACACCAAATAAAAAGCTGGATATGTCATCGCATGGAAGCTCACTGCACCTAAAATGAGTATGTCGTATTTGTCATGTATGTGGACAAAATATGATGGCTAAGGTGATCCCCATGTAAGGGTGATCCCCATGTAATATTACATTCAGGTAATTAATATCCACCCGTTTGTCCTGTTAATTATAAAATAGTCTGAAGAAAAAGTATCCTGATGAGACAGTTCATAATCTGACTATAGGGTTATGGGGGGAGAAAAGGTCCGATTCAAGAGTGAGGTTAGCAGTACTCTGCACTGAGGCTAGAAAGGTAAAGTGAACTTGCACTTACAAACCTCCCACTCACCCTAACCATCCAATCTTCCTCCTTCCCTCAGCCGTTCCCATGCCCGCCTCCACTTACCCATGCTGAGGCGCTTGTCCACCCAGCTAAGCAGCTCTTTGGTGTACTTGGACCAGGCCTTGGCGTAGAGCAGGGCTGACTCCACCCCGTTGTGGCTACGCTGCAGCGCCGAGTCCACCTCCCCGGCCGCCGCCGTCGGGGACAGCCCTGTGATGGTCAGCCAAGAAGCCACATGTCACACCACCATTGAAAAGGGCCAGCCCATAAGCCTCTGGTGTTAGCCATGTGTCCACGTTTCTTTTTTTCTTTTTTTTCTATGACTGTGTATGAATGTGTTGGAGAGAAAATCACCTGGTGACCTTGTTGGGGAACCTATTCTAATACCCTGCACTGATAAGTGGATTTGACAGGGATTGTCTGCTGAGTTAATATGACCCATACGGGTGGATCACTGAGAGGTGAGTGACAAGGTGTTGCAACATAACAGATTGAGACTGTATTAAAATCCTGACTGTGTGCGGTTACAGTAATAGCAGAATGGACACATGCCACAGGTTGGCATACAAGGAATTCCCATAGGTTGACATTTAAAGTAGGTTTCAATCTCAAGCAGTAGTCATTGTTTTATTTCAAATCCAACGTGCTGGAGTGTGATATCTTGTTGTTTCGAATGTTAGCGTTTGACAGTGTTCCACTTGGTAAAGCCTACCGTTTATAAGTCTGACGGTACTATGGGGGAGGTTCTGCTGTAGTTCTGTCCTACCTGATGGGTCATCTTTTTCTGGGGCAGATCCTCCCAATTCTCCAGAGAGGTTTTCAAAAGACTACGTGAGAAACACAGAAGAGGATTATGACTCCTCCTGACTGGCTGAGTAATCAAAAAACACAAGGCTAAGGGGTCAACAACAAGGCTAAACTTTTCATACTTCCCTTTTACGTCTGTAACGAAACCACATATATTATAAAACATACATACAACTCATATTGTTAAGAGATCAATATTTCAATGCAAGTAGATATATCAGACACCCTCCTTGGCCCTATCTTGTCCACAAATGCAGTTGGTCAATGCTTCCTCAACAGCTATGAAAGTCTGACTGTGAAATTGCACGCGGCATTCCATAGCCAAAGACTCTTTGGACTGTACTGTTTTTGGAAAAGGACACAAAGATGGCAATAAAAAGGGGGGTGGGGGGGTGGGGGGGTGGGGGGGGTAGTGGCTTACCCTGCTTCTGCTAGTTAGGGGCAGCCCCAACACCACTCCATTCTCTACATCTCCCATAAGGAAGTCAGACACACTGGAAGGTAAACAAATTGACAGAAATACATTAATTCAAACTCTTAACAGCACATGCTATTACTTTATGGAAAAGGTTGGGAAATGAGAGATAGATTTTAACTTGAGGATAGAGAAATACACCCCAAATTATTTCATAGTGGGATTTTTATGTGCAATGCGAGAGAACGTCATATCATCAGTACTTACACATTTCCAAATGTGAATGCCAAAGTGTCAATAGAAGAGTAAATCTCAGAAAAAAGCTTTTGTTTGTTCTCCTCGTTTACTTCCTTGAAGTTGACACCTGCCAAAGGGATAAAATATCAAAATGAAGGTGTTATATAATTGAAAGTAACAGGACAGAATCTTAAACAACTGTTTTGGTTCACATTCTTACATTTGTAAAGAAATACAGAAATGTTTACTTATTATTTCACACAAACTATAAATTCTGAAATTATATAAGGATATGAAAGTGTACAAACTGGACATTAGAATTGAAAGGAAACTTTTGCTTCAAAAGGTACAAACAGAAAAACGGCAAAAAGAGAGCGTAAACAGCTCTGATAGTCCAGCCATAATCATTCTCCACCATAGACTTCCAATCCTGAAAGAAGTCCACATAGACCACTATGGCAAAAAAACACACAACTCCCTAGTCATCATTCATATCATTCCCCATTTTCTACATGGCTCTCATTCCGTTCAACCAAACAATGGAGATTTCTAGAGTTTCTAGACCAAGATTTGTTTTTTCGGAGACCAACACAGCTCTTCAGACCGTTACTGAATGGTCAAAACAGATTAATTTGGGATTAGGAAGCACAAGTATTTTGCTAGAGTTTGCCAAATGAATTATGTCGCCAATGACGAAAACAGGGAAGCAGGTCACCACTCCCACACAAAGAGGAACACAAGTTAACTACAACAAAATACTTATATTAACGGGTCAAATAGTAACCAATACGTGTTCTGGGGGATTTAAATAATATATCATAGCTGTTGGTTTTGAAAACATTTTACCTCCTTCCAAAGAGACCTTTCTCTTTTCAACTTGCCAGACCATAAAATCGAGTTATTCTTTTAGGCTTCAATTAAAAACCAATGAAAGAAAGTTTTTGTGTAAAAGAAACTGTTGTCAAAGTGCCCTTAATAGCCTGCCTTCAAAAGGCACCTTCTTCATGGCCTACCTTCAAAAGAGAAAGTGCTTCTTTCCTGATGTTGAACAGAAAAGGGTGTCAATCCAAATCCAAAAGTTCGTCAAATATCATTTGGGGGAGATGGCGGTGGGACTTTCAGCGAAGGGTGGCGAGTGGAACAAAGGCTTTGACCACAGTGGGTTCCTTTGGGTTCGGCACGTGAACAAACCTAGCAACTGTAGCTCCATGTACCTTCACCTAGAACCAAGACTCGTTAGGTTCCCTCCTCTCCTTACCAACTCCCTGACCAACCCCCCCCCCCCCCCGCCCCCAACCCTTCCCCAACAGGACATCCTGAGGCTTGCTGGAACACAATGACGGTGCTTGCACAGTCCTCAACCAACAGTCCAAACGTGGAAGTTACATCATGGAACAAAAATGGCATTGTTTTTTGCTGGGAAAGCACAACACTTATTCGGCACTAATCAACTACAAACTCTAAGGTCATATGGATAGAGGGAAGCTGGCTGACTAAACAAATACTAATGGAGAAGCATAGCGTAGCTTACGGATGGTGGAAGGGCCCTAGCAAGGAGACCATTGACTGAATTGTTGGACACTCTCAACAAACCGGAAACGAATATGACAGGTTCATATGATTTATATGTTATCTATCTGTATGTTGGGTATATTTTTGGCTAATACGTGAGCAACTTAAAATATTGCAATATTAATTAAAATGACAATACTCATAATCATACAAACGTTTATCAATAATAGTATTTGTAAAAGGATTATGCTATGGAAAACACAGTTGGGTTTGAAAGCATAACTGTAAGTCATTACACTAGAAACTATGTCTATGCCTGATCTATTTGTCTTTCAAATTAAAGCTATGTTGTTTAAATATTCTGTTGCAAAGTAGCCAAAATCCCAAAACTCACCTACCTGGTTGCATGGACCACCCCACACTAGTACACAAATAAATAAAATATGTCCTTAACATACAGTAGAGATGTTTTGACAATTGTCATACAAATCTTTAGGCTCTATGTGGTGCGTATATTTTTGTTGTTGACAGTCAAGGTCAACACTGATCAACAAGGTCAAATGATGGTCAACAAAAATGATGGTCAAATTCCACAGACTGTTTCAGCAAAGGCACACAAACTGAAAAACAGATCAAACTAAAATATAGCTTCATGTTGCAAGCCTAAACAGCATACGTAAACAATTATTTTGCTTCTAAATAATTTTTAAAGCAAGAAATTATAAAATCATAGTAAAATAGTACTAGCAAACAATGTTGACTTTCTACTTCATTATTTTCAAAAACATAGTTATGTATCTGCTTCTGCTCCTTCTTGTTGGCTCATACAAGTCATGTTTCTATATTACTTAGTCTCCATCCCGATATTAAGAACTCGGTAGAAAAACAAAGACACCATATAGCGCGTGTGAGTTTGTGTGAGTTTGTAAATGGGTTTGTGTTTGAACGTGTTTATGTGCGTGTGTGTGTGTGTGTGTGCGTGTGTGTGTGTGTGTGTGTGTGTGTGTGTGTGTGTATGCAGTCAAAGCTGCATAAAAAGGAAGGATGTAAGTGATTACTTATCAGGATAAGCAATTCAGGGTTCGTGAGAAAAGAGTGACTCTGGCCACCTAGTGGTAGCATTTATAAAATAAAATGTGTTTCTGTGTGTGTGCTTTTGTTTGTGTGCATGTGTGTACTGTTGATGTAAGCTTGAGACTATACATTAAAAACCTTAACGCTGTGTTGATGACTGTGCTCAAAGGCACTCCTTCATCTCATGAACAATTTAAATGTAATATTATAATGGCATAGCGACACTTACACAGTTCATATTGTGAGCCTTGGGAGTGTCAAAGTACCTCGGGTTCCTTTCAGCAAATCAGTCAAAGAAGGAATTCCACCAATGACATCAGGCAGCATTCTGTTCCCGTTTCTAAACTGAATAAACTAACTACAATTCCAAAATGTAGACATAGTTGTATTTTGGGCACACACTTTTCCCCCTAAAAATCTGATAACACTCTTTGGTAAACAAGGTGCTGTTAATATTCAACTGTCCCCTAGCCTCCACAACCTTCCCATCCTTGAAAACTAACGAATGATTTGGTAATGTTACACAGTAAAACAGTGGGATTTCTTTCAGAAATCTGTCTTACGGTCTAACAGCAAAGCACACAAATCGATAACTTGGAAGCTCACCCTGTCCTGTCACTGTACTCTATTAAAATCCAGAAAAGTTCTCATGGTGCATAAATTAAGATTAAAACCGTTCAGCTCGGGCTGTTTGGTGCTAGATATGCCTGCGTGCTTAGCAATGGAAGAATGGATAGAAAACAACAAATACAAAGGCACACACAAACTCACGCCGACGAGCCTTGGCATTACCTCCACACGACATCGCTTGTATCATTAAGTGAAAGCTTTGCCAAAAACTATGCAGCCAAACCAGGCCCTCTTTGCAATGCAAATTGAAATTAGGTACTTTGAAATTCTTGTGTGTCGGCCAAGTGAAGAAATGCCCTCAATGCCAGATCATAATCTCAGAGAAAGAAGGAGAGAAAATGGGATTCCTTACTTTAGTTCCCTCAGGACTGGCAGACAAAGCACAAAGACTTCCCTCACACTCCTTGACTCACAGGGTACAAGCGAGAGAAAAAGCCCTATAAAAAAAAAAATCTATCTACAGGGGATATTGAACACACACTGCGGTGCTCTGAAATTCAGAACAAATACTGTTTTCCTCTGAAGCTTGACACCACACAAAAAAAAGTAATACTATTCTTCAGGGGCATGCTTTCTGGCATGTTGGTATTTGAAAAATTCTCAAGAGCAAGAAAACCTGAGATATGCAAAGCAAAAAAAAAATAAAGTTGGCAAGAGCAGGAGCGAAGACAGAAATGTAAAAGCATGTGACATTGAAGAAGATGTGGAGGAAAGACAGAAAGCAGACCCTTCCTCGAGCGGAGGAGGGGATGGGAGAGATACGAGGAGCATGTAGGGAGGGCTGGTTGTCACGGCTCACCTTTGACCTTTGCGATGACGGTTCCCGCCACGCTGAGGATGTCCACGGAGTTGAGGCTCTGGTGTGTGCCGATGACGGACTTTAGAACGCGCAGTAGCTCTCCCAGGCGCTCGTGCACCACTTGATGCAGGCAGTCTTGATGCTCTGAAGAGAGGGAAAGAAAAAGATTTTAGTAGTGGCGAGAAATTCGATTTAATGAATAACTTTCATGTTTTAACAATGGCATCACCTCCCCTACCACACAACCACCCTTCTGCCAACAGAGCTGCCTATTGATCTACCTGTACCTCAAGAACAGCACTGCTTTACAGCCTTAGCAAACTTCCACTACCTGAGCAAACTACCTGAAAACAGTAGCATGTGCTGGTTGTCCGGTAATTAGCTGTTAGATGGTCAGCTGTACATAGTGAACTTGGAATTCCAGGAATGTTTATGTAGGGTACATAAGTGCCCATTACCACTGAGTCACAAGGAAGTTAACACATGAAAAGACAGAGCTCTTTACAAAGTCACATCAGTCACCTTGGTTTGCGAGATTGAGAAATGAGGTCATTCACCTTTTTTTTTACTTCTGGTTAGTTAGCTGTTAGGCTGTTAGTTCAGGTTTTTTCCACAGTGACTAACACCAGTAAAGACTCACTGGTAGTGATAGCAGAGAGAGACAGAGATGCTCCTACAAATACAGAAACATTCTAAAAACCCCTTTACAAGAAAAACTCTCTATCTCTCTCTCTGTCTCTCTCTCTCTCTCTCTCACACACACTCATGCACCCCCCGTCCCCTACCCCATACACACAAACACACACGAACACAGGCAGTCAAAGCTACATTTGTGCTGACAGTCACTCCTGGATTACCCGCCGTATGGAAAAGGGGATCAGGGAGACTTTAGCCGTCTCCCATTTTTTCTTTTATTCGTTCCCTCTCTTTTTTGAAGCGGGACAAAAAGGGCTGGCGGTGGAACTAATGTTTCTCGGTGGATGTGGCTACTATGACAACGCCAGCTCCCAGCTGACCAATCAAGTGATGGTTTCATTCCAACATTACCAGTAACGGGATGGTTTACAAAAAATCAACAGTCCACAAGAGCTTTGTCGAGAAGTCAATACCCCTATGTAACCCTGCCACCAAAGCTGCAGGCTGAGCACCAGTCACCGTCTGCCAAACACACTATGCTTTTATTTTTCCCTCGGTGGCCAACGCTCTGCCAAAGTCTTCTCTGGGGCACTATAGCAACCCTCTCTCTCCATCTTCATCAGATGTCACCCCTACAGCTACTCCATTAGTGTTCTCTTTAACGACTGTAGCTTGTCCTTTTTTGTTTTAGCTCACTGCTCCCCACTAGGATAGAGGGCCAGTGGTGTGCCACTGGCTCTGCAGTGTCTCATGCTGGGGCTTGGAGCTGTAGTGCATTGGCTCCGAGTGTTTACACTAATGAATGGCTTAGTTGATGCTGTCATCACATGATTGTGGCAGTAAGATTTTAATTGCATTTCGTCATCCATGCAGTTTCAGAAGTAGTAGCAGAGTGCCATAAGCCCAGTCTATCTAATTAAGGCCTATTTTGTGTAGCCTAGGGACTATTCTGATAAAGTTACTACACTAATAAAGTAACTTGTGCAGTTTCCCCAAATACTGTGAGTTACTCATATCATACAGGCACGTTAACTTTTCAGTATTATATAATTAAGATATATCTCAGCCAAGCAGACATATGCTTTTCAGAAATATTTCATTTGATATTTGCATTTAAAAGTAGGACAAAAGTCATTGTAAGGCTGCAAATATCGTCCAAAACATTGTGGTCCACAGCACTGCTTTACGTTTAACCAACTGATGTCAATTGCTCCACTTGAATCCCATGCCTAAGTCTGACGGCAGGATTTACATTGATAGATGGGTCAAAGGTTACAGGAAACCCCCTCAAACTTGATGCCTTTAATTGGTGTGGTTCAGTTAAGGCCCTATTTTTCGACCTCACCATTTAAATGACAAAGCATGCACAATGGTCTCAAGCCCATCCCCACGGCCCAATCAGGTAGTGTAACAGAACCCTGTGTCCTGAAGGCTTGGTCTCCTGGGAGCTTGAGTTATATTAAGGACGAAACCCTGAATGGCCGAGATACGAGGGTCTTCCTTCTTGAATCTCCACTGGCTTCAGAGTACAATGGCTGTGTGGCCATTAGGGAGACCTAAATGCAGCTAATTAGCATAATTAGATATTATGGTTAGATACACTGGTCTAGCAGGACATTGGGTAATGTACAGAAGCTTGTGGTTTAACCTCACCACCTGGCACAAAGGCTGGAGGTCACTGGGAAATGGACTTGTTCCCAAATGAGATTGCCCACAAAGCATATATTTTACAACAAATCTCTGTTTAGCAACAAAAACCTTCTTGCTTTTTATTCATATGTTTACTTGAAAGATGTAGGCCTTTGGTGTGTTAGAAAATAATTGATGTTGGTGCGTAACTGCAAAATGTTACCAGCGGGAACACTGGCACCATGTAAACGCATTTTATGTTGCAGGGTTTATAGCATTTTCTTAAAATTCCCTTTATAATCACCATTATGAACCTGAAATAAGTGCAATGAGATGATCAAGCAAACATCGCAACAGCTCTACTTGCAGTAAGAAAAAAGAGGATGTAATTGAGAAAATAGTTATTTAATTGAGCTATTGTGTGAGATTTAATTAAAGCTGATAGGAAGAACCATTTGGCGGATAGTTTTGCGGGGAAAACCATAGGGTTTTCCGAAAGGTTTTTTTTTTTTGAGTGCAGAAACCGCACTATTGTCCCAGGGGCCATTACCAAACAGAGGGGCCTGCCTGTCGCCTCATGGACCTGCCATATGAAAACATTTATGGAACAATAAATCACAACGCCAGCTTTTCACTTTTCACAGGACGAAAAGACAGGGTCGCGAGACAGAGCTGTAGAGGAGGAGTGGTGGTGGGTATGGGAGGGATAGGGGGTTGTTTGGTAACAGTAGTAGTTCCTTCCTGCTGGTTTTGTCCCCAAATCGCCCCTACACCCCACATCCAAGCTTAACCGGAGGATATGTGAGAAAGAGAGACACATTCCCGGGAATAAAAAAGGGGCTACGAGGGGATCAAACTCAGATCCTGATGAGGAGGAGGTCCACAATCCGGAGTGCAGGGCTGAGCTGCCTGCCACACATTGCCGCATTTTTACTTCATTAGCGTCATGGTAACCCGACATTCCAGCACGCCGGTGCCTCTTGTTTAGAAGCCGGCAAAGTGTAAAGGGGTAGAGGGAAAACCTTTAAAAAAACAAAAACTTTTCAGATCATTCTCTATCAAAATGACACCTCGGTATGAAAACAGTAAACAAAACCTTTCAGCGCTACCTCTCAAGCTAGGCATTAAACAAGGCCTTTTTATCAGGTGAGGTTCTGTGTGTAATGGGGACGGGGGGTCCTGTGTATGTTTCCATAAAGAACCCTCAAAAGCTTCCTGGCGTTACTGAGATGCAGAAATCACTAGCAACTTCATAAAAAAAAATATTTTGGGTTTCAATGTTTCGTCTGTTTATTTGTAGCACAATGCATACAACTTGTTGTAACAGCTCTTGCATAGAGTATTTGAGGGGCTCGTTAGCAAGGAAATGTGCAGTAAACAACAGGTTGTAACAAAGCACTCAGCGTCAATGATATGACCCGGTACGAAACTGTCTCAAACCGTTTCTGATACAATGTGACTTGGAGACATTCCACTCCCTGTGACCCTCGCTAGGTTCAGTCATGCATTTCAAATCATGGGAGCAGTGTATGCCTCAAAACATTTCAGCGAGCGACGGAGGGGTTTAATGACAACAAAGCGAGTGTGAAATCAGTAAACGTGTCACTGCTGGGTCTGAGGCTAAATATGGTGCTAGACAGGCTACCCGTAAATAACCTCAATCAGGCCCCCTAACGCGGATCATTGAGTCAAGCTACAGCTGGACATTCCAATGACATGTTGTTGGACAAAAAGGTGCTTCTATTAAACAGTGATGGGCAACATTTCACGAGGAGTCCTTGAGTTTCTTTATGACACGACAAGCCAAACTTTAGCCAGATAATTACGTCTAGTCTAACCTTTAACAACTGCCTGCCACCACAACCGGTGAAAGCATTGCCGACACACACACACACACACACACACACACACACACACACACACACACAATATGACCTCCCCTCACACTTCCTGTGGCCAGTCGATATGGTTCACCGCTCTTGCTGGACCACCGGCAGCCCGCTCTATGGATTACAGAGATTACACGCTGCTGGTAAAAGGCAAAGGACCTTTGGCTTCGTCAGACTTCCGTGCTCATGCCAGGGCATTCCCTGCTGCTCCACCTTTGAAGTTCTCTTTCCCGTGACCGCAGACACAAAGGGCCAGCGTTTAAAAGGAGCCGTGGGCCAAAGAAATAGCACCTTCCGCCTGGGTAGGGGGCTCTTTTTTATTCCCACTCAGCAGGCGATTGCCTCAGTCAAACAGATTTTCCATTAGCATAACAAAATGATTCATAAAAAATATATGTATTCTAAATGTGGACCAATAAATGCTAAGTGGCGGCCATTTCTTTCGGGATCCTGTGGTTGATAGAAGGAAGAGAGCAGGGATGTATTAGCCTAGTGCTCTGCAACTTCTTCCTAACCTGTCAGGTGCCCGTCTTTGTCAGAAGGGGTATGTGGGCTACAGAGGAGCAAAGCACAAACATTGGATCTTGAACAAAATGCTTGCCACCTCCAAGGGTGAACTCTTAAAGAATATAACTAAATCCTTTTTTTTCCAGTCAAGAGACTAGGCAGAAATGTTTACCCTTGGATATTCCTCTGCAGTCTTTTGCATATCAATGAGATGCTTAGCGTGGAGTCAAGAATTTGCTTATTTTCCCCCTCTTTCAGTTTTTTTTCCAGAGCTGTCGGTCACCGTGAGAGAAGACAGACAACCTCTTTCTCCTGATACCCCTCCACCCTGTCCTCCTGTTGATGCAAAGCTCTGAGGGCTGGCATTCCAACTATGCTTTCTTTAAGAGAGACGGCAAATCCCCCACAGTACAACGTCGAGCTGGCAGACCCCAGTTTTGCTGCTTTGGCCTCGAGAGACCGTAGCAGCTCCTTTTGCTGTTTATCATGGACCGCAGAAATCAAGTGAGCAAGAGCAAGCCTTCTTTGCCAGGCTGAGCTGGCCTCTTCACTACACCTGTCAGAGGAACGGGACTGAACATTGTTTTCGAAGTTTTTTTAAATTCCTGACTGAATAGGGATTGGACAATGGAAGGCTTGAGCCGTTTCTAAGGCCTTCGAACGCGATTATTTTTCAGAACTGTCAATAATTTATCTGGCCATTCTCGGTGTGCCACATAGCGAGATGTTCGAAGCCACACACTCTGAAGGCAAAGTGCTGGGGGGTTTGTTGCCCACTCTTCAGATGCTTTTTTGTTGCTATGAAAATCATATAACGCAGCCCTCTAATTAACTTGATGCAATCTTTAAAAAAAATATATCGCATCCGAAAACTCTAAAGCCTTTTCTAGAAATAACCTTTTTTGGTCACTACAAGGTGAATGATTGTATAATCAATTGCTCCTGAATGTTTGTCTCTACACTGTCAGAATGCTCTTGCCAGTGGAGGCCATGGGTTTGGTGCTTTTACTCCCATGTAAGCTACCTCCCTCCTATTCCTGCCCATTTGATAAGACCTTATTTAGGTTCCGCTCGAGAGGACAAACACTAACCAGTCCTAGCCACGCTCAGTCGTTTTACCTCACCATCAAAAATGGTCCCTTTCTTTTGCAAAAGTGAGGCCTGAGTGCTTCAGGGGTAAATAAACAGGGTTGACAAAGACAGTAGACAGTAATCACAACATTCTCTTATCTTAACTCCAGTGTTCTATGGCTGGCTATGAACAGCATGGGTCTGCTCTCCCACATGTAAGAATGCATGGAAGGTTCCAACCATGGATGCAAAAAGAAAAATAAAACGGGTCAATAGTATGAACAGTTTTAAATAGAACCCCAAATAAATATGAGCTTCCTACAATGCTTCGCTTAGGATGATCTTTAATTTTCAACTCAATTCTCACTATAAAATATGTTTGCATTTTAAAAAAAAATTCTAGACATTAGGTTGCATGTTAGCACGCAATGGAAAATGTTTGAATAATACGGCATACTTGTGTGGACAGCTTTAATCCTGAGAGTTGTAGATTCAAGGGGTCCCTAATCTTATTTTAGAGGATAAACTTGCCATCTTGGTTTCAAATTCGTAATCCACGAGGCTGGGTAAAGTATTTGAGTTAGATTAGATTTGGCTTGCTATACACAGTCTCAAATTATTATCTGATATGATAGATCTGATATATTGCTAACATAAAAAATTATTGTGACATAAAAAATAATAGATGCCCTAGTACATTAAATATAGTCATATTAGAATAAAACGTAGTACTAGGTTCCAAGAACAATTTTACAGTTGAAAGTCCTAAGCCAGATAAACAGGTGGACAAACGTTTGGAAAAACTAATACCTAATTAACTAATAAATCCTGTGACAATTTTGTCCTGAGTGAAAGGAGTTTAGTTCAGGTTTTCACTCTAGCATGACAGCCACTTTGCTGTCAGAGCAAAGCTTGCATTTTTGAGTAATCGATTCAAACAGCCAGTTTTACAGGCTAAACATCCTAAGGCCATCGAGGTTAAAAAAGGTCAATGTACAGATCCTACAATGCACACATTCATTCAAATTTGCATTTTGCAAGCAAAAAAATGCACTGAGCAGGCAGGAGGCTCTCTTTCGGAGCGGCATAACTCACTTTGAGTTAGACAAACTCCTCCAGGCCCAAAGAATAACCAGAGATTTGATCATGGGTTTACAGGGGAGAGACAGGTACAGAGGAAAGGGGAAATGGAGAGAAGGAAGTGGGGGTAAGATACAAAAAACCTACCAAAAGGAGAACAACCAGCTACAAATCTGCGGCCAGAATGTGATGAGGCCATTAACTCAACGAATCGACATGGCACTGAGAAACATCGCCACCCAGTCCGCACGCGAGGACACACACACACACACACACACACACACACACACACACACACACACACACACACACACAC